>VCJN01000740.1:0-13385 GCA_006384855.1 Tetraselmis striata
CGACCGAGAGGTAAGGTTGGTTAGCGCTGCCACCACGGCCGTGTTGTCCTCGTGCAGCAAGACGCGCCGTCCTCGGAGCTGCGGCAGGAACGATTCGACCGCGTGACGTACCGCACGAAGCTCCTTCCACGTGATGTGATGCGAGCGGTCGTCCTCGTACCAGAAGCCGCGCGCCCGGTAAGCGTTGTCGTTGTTCAGCACAGCCTTCCATCCATACGAGCTGGAGTCCGCGTGCAGATACGCGGTCTCCACGGGCTTGTACATAGAGCGACCGTTGTGCTGCGCAGGTACTTGGGTCCACCATTCCATGTCGCGGCGCAGCTGGTTTGTCGTCTTGACGCGCCCGCCCCAGCCCTGCCGGGTTGCGAGGACGCAGTGCAGCTCTCGCAAAAAGAAACGGGCCGGCGTAACTGCCAAGTACAGGAACTGCGCCTTGCCCGCAAAGGACGCCAGCTGCCGAGTTGGGAGTTAGCGCTTGTTGGAGGCTGCGCGGCCAAGGAGAGAACGGGCGGCCTTGGCTAGCGCGATGAGCTTCTCCTCAGGGGCGCGGAACTCGCCGCGCTGCAGGTCGACGATCAGCTCCAGGTGAGGGCCGACCTGGGTGGGCTTCTAGACTCCCTTGTTGGGGTTGCGCAGCATGCCAAGGCGGTCCAGCAAGGTGCTTAACCGGACGCGTAGCTCCAGGGCTGCCTCGCGGGAGTCCGCGAGGAAAACGAAGTCGTCCATATAGGGTAGGAGCCGCTCGCGCCCGCCAGCGAGTGTTGCGCGGGAAACGGCGAGTAGGCTTGGACGAGGCCGTGGGAGGGAACGTTGGGTACGCCGCTTCAGGGGCGTCCGCAGGTAGTCCGTAAAGGCCGCCGTCAACTTGCAGAAGTAGTACGACGAGCCTGTCCAACCCATCGGTAGGCACGCCAGTCGCCACAGCTCCCCTCGGTAGTTCAAGAAAAACGGTAAAGAAGTCGCGGTCCTTCTCCCGAATCCCAAGGGCGTAGTAGCCATCGGCCAGGTCCATCGACACGAACCAGTCCCCTGCGTGCGCCAGGTGCCGCAGGTGCATGAGCGTTTCGCATGACATCGTGAAAGTCTTGCACCACTTGTTGAGCTCCCGTAGGTCGATGATGAGGCGCCATTTGTTGGTGCCGGGCTTGGGGACTAGAAATATTCTGGATACCCACTTGTTGCAGTGTCCTCGCTCCCACGCGCCAATCGCCTGGAAGCGGGGCAGTTATGTAGCCATGAAGTCCGGTTGTGCCTGAGTGGCGTCGCGCATAGAGACGCCGTGGTTGTAGGGGCGAGGGCGTCGCCCGTTCTTGAAGCGTATCCGGACCCCTTGGCGGATCCAACTCAAGACGTGTCCGCTCGCGCCGATGCTCTCCCAGTCGCGCCATCTTCCCCGCACGCGGTGTCGCATGTAGAGGGAGGTAGGCGTACATGAGTCGGCGCGGCGGGCCACACCGTCACTTGGTGACCTTGGCCTTGGCCTTGTCGGACGTTGTGGCCGTCGCTGCGGCCTTCCGCGCTGCAGCGGCTTGCTCGCGTTGCTTGCGCCTCTCGGCGGACTCTGTGGGGGCGGGCTTGTCGGGGGTAGCCTTGGCGAACGCGGCCGCGGCACGGGCCTTGCCCGCTGCGGACAGGCTGATCTCGAGTGTCTTGTCGTCGAACGCTCGGCGGAGTTGGCCGAGTTGCCCGGACACGGCGATGCGCCGTGGGGTGCAGAACTTTGCGTGGGCGAGCTCGGCGAAAACGCGGTCCGCCTATGTAGCCGTTGGTCCATTCTTGGCGAGCTGCAGGTAGCCCAACCGGGAACGGGTGGCCTCCTCCGTCGCCAAGTGGGTGTGGTAGCAGGCGCGGAGCTCGGCAAGGGCCGCAGCCTTGCTTGCCGGCGTAGCAGACTCGGTCGAAAGCGAGTCCATAGCGCCGCGGATCGCCTCGTTGGCGCAGCTACTGAAGAAGGCATAGCAGCCTAGGTGCAGGTATTCGTCGTACGCTGCCTGACTCCGCTTCTCCGCGAGGGCGCGGGCGGTGTCGTCGGTCAGGGTCCACAGGCGGGGCTCGTCGACGTCGCGCGGGGGGCGCTCCAGACCGGGGGGGATGACTCGGCCGTAGTAGGCAAAGCCGACGTACTCGAGCTCGTCGTCGGGTGCGTCTAGCTCAGCAGGAAGGGGCTCTCGTGCTCCTTGCTCACCACCCTCGGGCGCAGGCGTGCCCGCGGGGTTGGCTGGCTGGGTGCCTTCGGGAGGAGGCGGGTTAGTGGGGGGGGCGAGTCGAGCGAGCAAGGCAGCCGTAGCAGCCTCAAACTGCCCGGCCAGCCGCTTCTCCAGGGCTTCCACTTGGGCCGTCAGGCGTTTTTCCAATTCCGCGACAAATGCCTCCGTGGCGCCGCCCGGGGCGTCGTCCACTAAGGCGTCTTCCGGTACATGGCGAGGGGGCATCCTGCTGTCGCGGGGGGGGGGGGGGGGGGGGGGAGGTGTAGCGTCTCGGGAGGCTGAGGCTCGGGTCCGAGTCGGCATAGAGTAAGCTGACACTCTGCTCGACTGCTAGAGTCGAGATTGCTTGCGCGAGCCGGTTGAGGCGAGCGCAAAGCAGAGAGTGCCGGTGCCCGAGGGTGGATCCCTCAGGTCGTAGTGCTGGTGCGGGCCGGCGTGCCTTAGTCCGTGCGCCGACCTCGGGGGTCGTGCGCAGTACAACATAGCTAATGTACTGTAAACCTCTAGATGACTACATCTGACCATATATATGATGCGCCGCGCCGTCGTAGTTGTACAGGTACGGGTACAGCAGGTAATCCTTACAAGCATGTATAGATACCGGTACTACGGTTGCGGCGACGCACACACAAGACAGAAGCGGTTAATTAAGGGCTTTGGGGGTCGGTAACTACCGCACTTTGTTAAATGTTGTTGTGTATTTGTTGATTTACCCAAGGAGGCACGATTTGCCAAGAATGGCAGCTCGCTTACATTGAAGGCTAAGGCGGGCACTACAGATTTGGCATGGATGTCTCGTAGCGCAAATGGCTGTGGGTGGGTGGGTGCGAGAGCAGGTTACGCGAGCGCAAGCAGAGAAGTGCTTGAGCTTCTTGGGAAATCTCCAAGGTAGCGAGTGTCTGGAAGGCCGCGTTTGCGTGGTGGGCCGGCAGGCCCCAGTCTGTGCGTCGACCGCGGGGATCGTGCGCAATACAACAGTGCTAAGTATTGTAAACCTCTAGATGACTACATATGACCATTTACCCAAGGAGGCACGATTTGCCAGAGAAGAAAGCCAAAGGCTTGCACATGTAGCGAAGTGTAGCGGCCGGACGGGGACGAGCTAGCAGCATAACCGCAGCATAGCAGCTCGCTGCCGAGGCCGCGCCTTTGCGCAAGCTGTGCGATGCCCACGTGACGCTCGGGGGCGGCTGGGCGCCCGCCGCCAGGCAGGCGTCCAGCAGCCAGTCAGTGGGAGTGGCTGAAAAGGACGAAGTGGCGGAAGGCTCCAGCGGGGAGACGCTCCAAAACTTGGTCCGCCGGTCGGCGCCGGAGAGAGGGCGGCAAAAAGGTGGGGCTCGGCCGCCATCGACAGCGTCCGAGGCCCTCCAGAGCCCGGGCGCGCGGGCGCCGTGCGCGGGACGGGCGGCCCGGGTACTGTACAATGTACTGCAGTGTCAGCCGTACCGACAGGGATTGGCCGCATGCCTGACAGAAGGCATAACGGCCAAGATACATGTACTTGTCGTACGATGCAAGACCCGCCCGCTGCGCCGCGAGGCCGCGGTCGGCGGTGTCGTCGGTCAGAATCCAAAAGCGAGGCTCGTCGCCGTCGCGTGGGGGTGGCTCTAGACCGGGACTTGGCCGAAATAGGCGAAGTCGACGTACTCGAGCTCGCTGTCGAGTGCGTCCAGCTCAGCAGGAAGGGGCTCTTGCGCGCGCTCCTTGCTCACCACCCTCGGGCGCAGGCGCGCCCGCGGGAATGGCTGGCTGGGTGCCTTTGGGAGGAGGCGGTTGCACGGGAAGGGCTAGTCGAGCGAGTGAGGCGGCCGTATCCGTCTCGAACTGCTCGGCCAGCCGCGTCGCTAGCGTGTCCGCGTGGGCCGTTAGGAGTTTTTCCCATTCCGCGACCACGGCCGCTATGGCGCCGCCCAGGGCGTCACCGACTACCGGGGCGTCGCGGGGACGCATACTGTTTTCACGAAATAAGAAAGATGTAGCGTCTCGGGCGGCTGAAACTCGGGTCCGAGTTGGCATAGAGTAAGCTGACATTCTGCTCGACTGCTACAGTCGAGACTGCTTGAGCGAGCATGTTACGCGAGCGCAAGCAGAGAAGGGCTTGAGCTTCTTGGGGAATCTCCAAGGTAGAGCGTGTCTGGAAGGCCGCGTTTGCGTGGTGGGCCGGCAGGCCCCAGTCCGCGCGTCGACCGCGGGGATCGTGCGCAGTACAACATTGCTAAGTATTGTAAACCTCTAGATGACTACATCTGAACAGATATACTGTAGTATTGAAATTCAACAGTGATGCAACAGTGTTGGAAATTCCGTCACTTGTCTCCAATTGGTCTTGCGGAATGCTTAGACAGAAGTCGGTGAAGATTGGATATTATTGTTTGACCACGAATCGTCTCCGAATTCGCCCAGGTCAAAATTCTCATCTGCCGGTGTCCGCCCGCCGCGAAGTTGCTAACCCCAAAACTCGCTCTGAAAGCCCCAAATCCTGAGATGCGGCGGACACGGAGCGCGGCGGCCGCAGGATTTGGCGCCCAAATTCTGCGGCCGCCGGCCGCATCATTTGGCGCCGCATCATTTCAGGTGTACTCGCCAACCCCACCAGTTCGGCTCCCCCACTGCCCCAACCATGCTACCCCTCGCGTCTCTCTCACAGTATCTCCCACACTCGGCGGCATGGTCGGCCGAGATGCGGATTGGTGCGGTGCGTATTGCTGACATCGCGCCCCACCCCCGCAGTCATAGCACTGTGAGATTCATATGTGACATACGGGTGACGAAGCACTACTACTAGCGACTATTATTTATCCGTGAAGGCTGCTGCTGGTGGCGGCACGTCCATCCAGTTACGTGCGAGTACATCCGGCGTTATTGCCGGCGGGCGATAAATCCTTTTTGTTATCATTTTGGTAGTCGTACTAGCCCGGTGATGTGTTACATGGCACTGACGTATAAGGTACAAGGTTGTCCGTGTAGTACCGGGTAGTACGCGATATATTTATTAAGCCGGTACCGGGTATCTAGTACGAACCCGGGCGCGATGACGAGTCGTCCTGTGGATAACTACGACTATTAGTACATGGGAGCGCAAATCGCAGCCGTACGTATTTGGTAACACTGGGGAATTTTGTGTACATTATAGCTAGTACTGCTGAACGGGCATGCCAGCCGTCCGATCAAAGGTCATCAGATGGGCGGTTTGGCTGCCATGTTTTGCCAAAGAGTGCTCACGTTACATAAATATTCGCGAGGGGGAGGGCGGGGGCAGGCAGCGGTTTGCCGAAGAATGTTTGAATTACAATATTCGCGACAGCTGCCATCGGGGAATGTGGCCCGGGGGGGGGGGGGGGGGGGGGGCGGGGGGGACCACGTAAACACCCATAAAACCCTAAAAAACCTGGTCCCCCGCCCCCCCCGCCCCCCCGCCGCCCGCCGCTCCCGCCGGGGGAGTGAGGGGAGGGGGGTAAGGGGGCGGGGGCTACTGCTTGTTCTTGTTCTTGCGTGCCCGGGGGACCCTCCGCTTCGACGATCTCGCTGCCTCCGCCTCCGCCTCCGCCTGCGCCTCCGACTCCGCGACCGTCAGTTTCTTACCTCGGCGCTTCTTCACTGGCCTCTTCCGCTTCTTGTCATCCGTCAGTGTCTTCACCACCCCGGGAGGCTGTGCCGTCGATGAGGCCGCCATGAGCTTCCTTACCTTGGCGTCGGGACGCCCCCTGTGCCTAGACGCCCACAACAAAGCCACAATCGTTTCGCCTTTAAGCGGCTGAGGATGCGGCCTCCTCGGCCACCACGAGTTGCGCCGCTGGCACTGTGGAAGCCTTGGCGTTGAGGTGGGCCTTACGGCGCTCCCGGACGAACATGCGCGCGGCACAAGTTAGCCACGAGTGGGTGCGTGCTAATGTGGAGGGTGGAGTGTTTTGTTGCGTGCCCACCTTGTCACGCGTTTCCTCATGTCTTTCTCGTCCTCCTCGATGCCGGCGGCGCGGACACGCGAGACAACAAGGCTCGCCGCCCACTTTTGCCCGGGGGGCGAGGTCTGCCATGGCGCTGTGAGCGGTGAAGGGGCGGAGGGGGGGGGGGGGGGGGGGGGGGGGGCGAGGTGGAGAAACTAACACCAAGTCGACGACCGCCTTCCGCAGCAGTCAACGACACATCGGAGGCGAGGAGCAGCGCGCCACTACTATTTATATGCACGTATTGTCAAGAGCTAGTCGGTGCGGCATTGTGTCGGTGTAGTTTCGCAATGTTTATTGTTGTAGCACGGCGTAATTAAGTAGCACGGCGTAATGAATACGCGGTTTCACCGAGTGAATCCGGGATAATATGTGCGGTAGGGCGCGCGTATATGTGCGCGACGAATGTGCGCGCGCAGCGTTGTGCGGCGGTGTGCGGCGGTGTGCACCGATGTTAATATAGTGTGAATATTATATCGGCCGTAGACGATCGGGTCTGGAAGCACCGCCCGTGCTTGTAAATAAGCGACAATGGATCACGTCATGCTCCGGTTGTACTCCTACACTTCCTCCACTTTGGCGGGTGGGGGGGGGGCGGGGGGGGGGGGTCCTGTCCTTATTACTTGCATCGGTGGACGTGCTGGATATGGAGGTCACCGGGCACATCGCGTGGTTTCGGAGCAGTTCATTCGCGCCTCCTCGTCTTCTTTGCAATCGTCGCCCTAATCCAATGCAGGGTGAGTAGCGGGACACTGTGCCCCCCCCCCCCCCCCCCGGTTTATGTAAACAAATATCTAGCCGTGCATGCGCCGCAATCGGTACCCAATGAGCGGGGTATGTGACAGTGGTTTCGGAGCAGTGCAAGCATTCCGCGCGTGTGCACAAGCACGTATGTACGACTGGGAATGAGGCGGGGGTTGCGGATGGAGTGCATTGGCGGTGCATAGAATAGCGTGTTCCTGGGGTTTTGGCTGCGTCAGAGGCCGCATTCCCATCCATCTGGCACGGGATGTCCGGTTTTCACACATTTGTGTGTTAATATACTGTGAATATTACGCGTCTTTTACGCCGGGTGGATGGGCATCCGGCGTCCGATGCACCCCAAGTATTTACAGCACGCTACTATACGCACCGCCAATGCACTCCGCAAGCCCCGCCTCCATCCGCGTCGGAACCGGTAGTAAGTGTTGTTGTGTGCGCACATCGTGACAACATTACACGGTGGCAATTGCAATTATTAGCGGTGGATAATGTGAAGGCGTTTTCGAAATCGACAGAGAATGAGGCGGTGCTGGCGGAGTGCATTGGGGGTACATAGAATAGCGTGTTGCTGGGGTTTTGGCTGCATCGGAGGCCGTATTCCCATCAATCCGGCACGGAATGTCCGGTTATTTTCACACACTTGTGTGTTAATATACTGTGAATATTACGCGTCTTTTACGCCGGGTGGATGGGCATCCGGCGTCCGATGCACCCCAATTATTTGCAGCACGCTAGTCTGTGCACCGCCAATGCACTCCGCAAGCCTCGCCTACATCCGCGTCGGAACCGGTAGTAAGTGTTGTTGTGTGCGCACATCGTGACAACATTACACGGTGGCAATTGCAATTATTAGCGGTGGATAATGTGAAGGCGTTTTCAAAATCGACAGAGAATGAGGCGGTGCTGGCGGAGTGCATTGGCGGTGTATAGAATAGCGTGTTGCTGGGGTTTTGGCTGCATCGGACGCCGTATTCCCACCCATCCGGCACGGAATGTCCGGTTTTCACACATTTGCGTGTGAATATATATAGTGTGAATATTACGTACGCGCCTTTTACGCTGGGTGGATGGGCATCCGGCGTCCGATGCACCCCGAATCTCACCAACACGCTACTCTACGCACCCCCAACGCACTCCGCCAGCCCCGCCTCTTTCCGCGCAGGTCCTACGTTCCATTGTATGTATATACATACGTACATGTACTGCTCCGAAACCAGCCCAAACTTAATGAGTGCACAAGTGTAAATGGTGGGGGGGGGGGGGGGGGGATATGGCGGCGGGGCATCCACTCACACATACCCCGGCGATGCATGACAGATATTACATGCCGTGGCGGGTTGGCGGGCAGACCCGGCGGGGGGGGGGGGGGTGGTCTATTCAACTACACGTGCCACGGTGTCGTTTCGTGGAGCAGTATATGTGCCCGGCCTCATTTATACCGCCCCCTACCTGCGCTGCATGGTCTACAACTACGAATTACTTAGCACAAACCGCCATTACTTAATAGGAACCTAGCACAGCCAGGCTTATATGCCCGCTTTGCCGATCAACTTCTACGCACTTTCCGTCCCTCAACCGCCGGACATGGGGGTTAAGCCGCCAGCCTCGGCAGTTGCTTAGCCAGACTTGGCATCCCGTACCGTGTCCATGGCTTCGCAGCTCTGACGCCGGCACACGCCGAGTCCGGCGCTCGCTGCCGCGGGGTTGCGCACGCATGCACGCACGGTAATACGCCGCCGACGCCGCCACGCTTACTTCCACCACCTTCGTCAGCCGCGGCTTCGCACGCCGTTCCGCCGACATACGAAACGCACGAATCCCCCCCCCCCCCCCCCCCCCCCGTCCCCCGCGTCATGTATAATATATTCGAGGCGACTATGCGGGGCGCAGCACACGCCGCGGCGTGGGTCGGCGGAGCGGCAGGCGGCGGGAGCCCTAATGGCTTGGCAGTATCGACACCCACACATGCACCGCCGCTCACCTCCGACGCGGATGAACCGCCTCCCAAAGGAAACATGCCGGTTGGTGGTAAGCCCAGCACGCGTGGGGTGCCGGCGCCGGTACTGGTGCGACGGAGCTGTCGCGTCAGGAACCGCACCGCATGTGGAGCAACACATGGCGGTGCCGGCCCCACCTATGGCTAGGGCCACCTCCTCGCAACACCCCGCCACGACGGCGTCGGCCACCGCCGACGGCGCCGTTGCGGGGGGGGGGGGGGGGGGGGACGCCCTGCCAAGCGACGATGATGCGCCTTGTGCGCCGCGTCAGGAGGCGGAGGAGGCCGTGGTCAAGGCGACTGATCGGGCTGAGGGGGTTGTTGAGGCGAGCGAGGCTGCGCTCGCGCCACCCGCCCCGCAGCCACCTGCGGGACATGCCGACTTGCTCGTCGCCGTGTTGACCGGAGCACTACGAGCAGTGGCGGGAGGCGGCCACATGCACTATCATGTGCGTGTCCTGGCCGGACGCCCGTCATGCGTAGACTGCGGCCAACGGACGGACAGGGAGTGTTGCTGCGACGGCACCCCGGCTTTGTGCGGCCCCAAGTACCCATGCATGGCGACCCATCAGCGGGCAGTCCCCTGCCCGACCACGGCCACGGTGAGGGCGGAGTTCCGCCATGTCAAGGACGCGTTCCACGACGCGACTCGCGCCGCCGTGTGTGAGGCTTCCGAGAAGGCACCCGCGGCTGGTAGGGTGCGCATGGTGAGGCGGCGGACGGCCCAGGAGCTGAAGGAGAGCGAGACATGCCGTCAGTGAGGTCGGGCGCAATGTCATTGGGTGGGGCACACGGACGTGTAACACTTGCACTTTGCGCGTACTGCTGGGTTACATCCAGGCGGTGTCACACTATGCAACCGGAAAGGCTGCGTTGCTACTGCAAACGATGCTACGCCTCACTCGGTAGCAACCGCTGCCCCGCCCATCCCACTCGCCTTGGCGCCGCGCTGCCCCGGCCGCCGCGCCTTGGCGCCGCGCTGCCCCGGCCGCCGTGCTTTGGCGCCGCGCTGCTCCGGCCGCCGCGCCTTGGCGCCGCGCTGCCCCGGCCGCCGCGCCATGGCGCCGCGCTGCCCCGGCCGCCGCGCCTTGGCGCCGCGCTGCCCCGGTCGCCGCGCCTTGACGCCGCGCTGCCCCGGCCCCCGCGCCTTGGCGCCGCGCTGGGTATCGAGTCCTCCCCTCCCTGGTGAGCGCGTCCACCTGCGCCTTGCGCTCGGGGCCGTCCTCCTTCGTCACCACATTCTGCAACCCCCACCGCGTGACGAACCACGCAGCTCCTTGCATGCGCTTGTACATGTGCCCAAGCACCGCCAGTCGCGACACCGAACGCACCACCGCTGGGGACGCGAGCTCCTTCTCGGTCATACCATGATCGCCTTCACATGGGCCTCCTCGAACAGCGGACCGGCGTTAAGAATGGAAAACGTTTCCATGTGGTGCAAGCAGTCCTCCATGACCCAGCCGGACTGCACCGTCACCTTGCCTGACCCTGCAGTCATGGAGGGGAATGCCGTCACGCCCACGCCCACGCCCACGCCCGGGAAAGGGGGGGGGGGGTTACCTTTCGACTTCTTGGACACCGCAAACGAAGGGCGCAACCCGCGTCCAAAGTTGCTGGGTATCGGGACCAAAGCCTGGCGCCGGTCTTCCTGCTTCATAGCTCGGAATCCAATGTGGCCATGCACGGTGACAAATTTCCTCCAGAAGTCCCTTCCCAAGCCAAAAAATAACAGGTGGAACGGCGCGAGGGGGAAGAGGTTGACCATGCTGACATAGCCCAGGACCACATGCACATGGCACACGCCATGGCAGCCAGTGTACTGCTTGGCCTCCGCCAGCCGGGTTGTGTTGAACGCACGCCGGGCAAGGTGCGTGATTCACTGGACAAGTCATCGCCTTCATGGGCGGTTACCAAGCGAGCATCCCCGTCCGCGTCCACAGGGGGGTGCTCCTGGGCAGCCGCCATAGCCTCCACAACCTACCACGCCGACCAGGCGGGTGCGTGTGATTCCATACAACCGCAGTTGAGTGGTGCCACCAGCACGCATGCCGGGCCCACTCACCTCTGAACGCAGAAGGTCCACAATGTCACCGTCCTCGAAAACAGCGCGCCACTGGGTCGCCCCGCCGTAGTCCTCCAACACCCACTCGGTAGCGACGCCGGTTATCACGCCGTAGTGCCATACTCCCCGGAACTTCTTGGCGATGACCTTCATGTAGAAGTCACCCGGATCGCCTTTCCGTATCACGCCCTCATCGGCAGCTTCCACGTCCGCCGGCAGCCACGCAGGCGCGTCGATGTCCATGCCGTCTTCCCCAACGGGGTCCTCCCCCACACCCATCACATCGTCCTCCGAGACCGGCGCCGGCTGGCCGTTTCCGACGGCTGCAGCTACTCCTGCTGCCGCCCCTGCCGCTGCTGTTGCTGCTTGTAATAAGGCGGCCTTGCGGTGCAACTTAGCCGCACGCTTCAACGAGTGGCTACAGTTCGGGTATTTCCGGAAGTGCCGCTCTCGCGCCGTCCTTTCACTACTGCCCGTCACGATGCCGTGGCAGTGCTTGCATGTGTACACGCCATTCTTCGACACACTCGATATCCATCCCTCTCCCGGCATGCCTGCTGCCGCGCGCGCGCGCGCGCGGGGGGGGGGGGGGGGGGGGGGGGGGTTGAGAGTTGGGGCGGATGTAGCCCACCACCGGCAGGGAGCACAAATGCGAGTGCGCGGCTGTCCGCGCTTGGTTCAGCGGTGAGCGGCGGTGACCGCCAGGCGACCCCGTACTTCATGCGCGTGCTGGGGCGTTACACAATCATCAACAGTTAGGGCGGCTGCATCAAAACGCGCACCTACGAGCACCACCTACCGCCTACCACCTACCGTACCACCTACATCCGCCCACACCTCCGCCCGTCGTGCCGCACATCGCCGCACACCGCGGGGTCAGCGATGTGCAGCGATGTGCAGCGAGTACGTGCAGCTGCCTGTACTTAGCCCGGGTAGTCCGCGTCGGCGCGCGACACGCGAGCCCGCGTGGGCATATCAATTTGATGAAATTATCGAATAGAGAAATTCATATAGTACTGTACAGGTCGCGCGCGATAGTCGTCGCTACTCGGTATGAAATCCACGTCCCTCGTCCGTCCCGTATCGTCCCCGTATGTCGTCGTTCGTCACCAGTAGGGCACACTTGCGTCACATCTGAATCTCACAGTGTAGGACGCGTCGCGCGCGTTGACCAGCCGTTTACCGCCAAGCCGCTCCGGTCGGAATATTTGAAAACTCGCCGCCGCCATGGAGCACGCCTCGCTGCGCAACGCACCTGCTCCTCGCCAGAGCTTCGCCAGTCTGCTGGATGCAACTGACGAGCTTGACGCGGAGCTCGAAGACCCAGCGTCCGAGGCCGCGCCGGCCGAAGAGGCTAGCTAGCCGCAGCGGTCATGTTGCTACCCCCGGCGGCGGCGACTAGCACTGTGGCGAGCGCGACGTCGTCACCACGGTGGCACCAGCTGCAATGGCCGAAACGTGTAGGCAGGTAGCTTCGGTTCCGCTACGAGCAGCGCGGAAGCGATGCGTCGTCTGTAGGGATGGCAGCGGTCAATGGCAATGGCGGCGGGCGATGGGGCGGCGCCATGGCGCCGCAGGCGTGTGGGCGTGGTTCTGCAACCGCGCGTGCAGTTGCGCGCGTTCCGGTGCCGACAATAATTGCCAACTTCAATGCGGAGGACACATCCGCGTGTCCGCGTGCCGTAGAATGTGGGTCATGTAAATCCTGCGGCGCCGCAGGGTTTACAATATCCTCATTCTCATCGGAAATGTTTAGCAACTTCAGTCTTCGGCCAGGTAGAATTGATACCATGTTGTAGGGACCTCCCCCCCCCCCCCCCCTCTTGTTTGTTGCTGGCTAACCCATGTTCTGCACTTAGTACTTTTGATATATTAGTATATCGATAAAACAAATGTCAGAAATCGCATTCAATGACAAACAGTCAAAAATAACAGTTTAGGCAGTTACGGTTAAATGTTATGTTTTAGGTCCCCCCCTCCCTCAACTTCACCCCCCCCCCTCAACTATCTTTTTAGGTCTTACAGCACTTGGTAGAACATGTCCTCAGCTACATAAAAACTCCCATTGGCATGCCTTTTCTGAACTCTTTCAATGCATGGCTGTGTGCAGGGGGGTGGTTCCCTGCCATATGCAAGCATAAAACGCAGAGGGGGTGGGGCACTAGATTTGATATCGAATTGAAAAGCAATCGACAATCTGTCTTAATGGCCGTATTGTTCCCCATTCCCGAGACTATGCCTATTGCCCTGCCCCAGTGAGCGAGCTAAATCCTGAGAATGCGGCCGAGCCCCTCGGGCCGGTGTCTGCGCATGACGGGGCTCCTCGCCAAGCCCGTTGCCTGTGGAGTCGGCGCACTCGTTGCCTTCGCACGAGCTGCGTCAGTTCCTGCTAGCATCTGCATGCTTTGCCATCC
>VCJN01000741.1:0-12402 GCA_006384855.1 Tetraselmis striata
CATGCGGTGCGCGCGGCTGATGACCTGCTCCTCCAGGGACAGGTCGGCGATGGGCTCCAGCAGCAGCACGTAGCTCACAAACGAGAGGTCCAGGCCCACGGAGCCGGTGTCGTCCATGAGCAGCACGCCCACCTGCGCGGCGCACCGCACCGCATCGCGGCCGCCCGCTCTCAGCCGCCGCGCCCGGCCCTCAGCAACCCCGGGCAGGCACCCCCGCGAACGGGGGTCCTGCCGAGTCGCACTCCGGGGGTGAAAGTGCCGCCGCGCAGCCTGATATGTCAACGGATCGTTCCGGGCTGCGCCCAGTCTCATGGCATAGGGCCTTCAAGGAGCAAACGCCGCGCGCACACCCAACATCTAGCTTGCCGGCAGCGGCATACATGGCTATTCCGGGGCCGCGTGGTGTCTGTTGGGGCACATGCGGCCGACGCAGTCCGCTCCTCTCCTGGCCGACGCTTTTGTGTCACGCGATCGATGAGAATGCGGTGCGAATTCGCGCCGGATGTCGCGCCACTAACGCCTCGCACAGTGTCAACGGCGGCACGCGTACCGGTGACCGTTTGACTCACCGCTCGCACCAGTACGAGTGCAACGCGTGCCATCATCTTTTGAGGACGACATTTCGGACAATCACAGCTAGTGCTTAGTACAGAGAGGGACGGGGAAGAGGGAGAAGGGGGGGGGGGGGGGGAGAGAGAGAGAGAGAGAGAGAGAGAGAGAGAGAGAGAGAAACCCAGAGCAGGGGGAGCGGTGGGTGATTGGAGGGCATCACCAAGCCCCGGTTGGGTACTTAGATTGGGCCCAAAGAGCTTTGTAGTACATCAGCAGGACTCGATAAAGGAGGCGGCGAAGGAGGTTGGGAGGGGGGGGGGGGGGGGGGGGGGGGGGCACCTGGGGGTCCTTCTGGAAGCGGTTCACCGCGGCGTTGCGCTGCTCCTGCGACGTGCCCGTCTTCAGCACGCAAAATGGCACGCCGTGGCCGGCGAGGTGGCGCGAGGCCAGCCTGATGTGCATCCAGAACTGCGAAAACACGATCGCCTTCCTCCGCGCCGGCGGGGCGCCTCCTGCCATGGCGAGAGGCGTTGGAGGGAGCCGGCCAGAGTTGGGCGGTGGAATAAGATTAAACTAGGTCAATTCAACTCCATTAAGGTTGGATCAGACCGTCAGATTGGATGGGACTGGATTGGATCCAATTAGACTAGATGGCATTGGATAGCGTTGCGTTGCATCGGATTGGATTGTGCAGCATGGAGGCACGGACAGAGGTGACAGAGGCTGCTGAGCGGACAGGGCGTGTGATATATACCTGTGCATATTGATCACGATACAGCAGTAATCGGATAGGCAGAGACTGCAAGAGGAAAAAGTAAGCACAGTAGGATGTACATGACAAGCAATGCAGGGTGATATGCGCACTCTCGCCTCAGCACACACGCCGCCACCGGCATTGATGTGCCGGGGGGGGACAGCAGCGCACCGCGGAAGGCGTCCGTGGCGGAGGGCGGCGGCGGGCCGCCGTCAGGGCCGATGACGCCCATCTCCTGCAGCCGGCGGAGCATGTGCACGCACTTGGTGCTCTGGGTCACCTGCCAGTTGGCGCTCCATTTGCCGCCGGAGATGCCCACCGCGCCTAGAGGGAACACCACCGGGCCACATCCCACCAGTCAGCTGCCACGCACGATAACCTCCCCCCCCCCCCGGACACACACACACACACACACACACACACACACATCAGGGCCGCGGGAAGGACAGCAAGCACGGCAGCGAGGCGCCGGTCCAAAAACAGGGGGCAGCGGGGCGGGTTGCGTCTTACCGCGCTGCGCGTACGCCGGCTGCCACTCGATCACCTCACAGGGAACCTTGTTGCGGTGAGCGGCAAGGAGGAACGGCCAGAAGGGGGGAGGGTTGGGAGGGGGGAAGAGAGGAGGGCATGCAAAGACCGCGTCAGCCACTTGACAATGCTTTTAAAAAAGGCCAGGGGACAACGGAAGTGCAAAGGGGGGGGGGGTACATGGGGGGTCTCACCGGCCACTTGGGGTTGGAGTTGTTCTCCAGCCTATGGATACACGCGCAGCAGACACCACACGGCCCCGGCGGCCAGCTCAGCTTGATGCACTCACACAGGCCGAGGCAGCGGGAGGTGCGCGCAGGTGCGACTACGGTTACTGTGTCATTTATGCCAAGTCACAGTTGGCTGTATTTCCGGGTGTGACGCAGGTAAGGGAAGAGAGTGCGGAGGGGGGGGGGGGGGGGGGGGATTGTGCCTGGCGGGGTCGTCCACCGCCTGCATTTTGTACGGCTGGGCGCAGCGCTCGATGGGGCAGCGGTCCGGCGTGCGCTGCAGGCAGTCCACGCACAGCGCGTGCCCGCAGGGCACCACGATGGGCATGCGCATGGGCGCGCCGCAGATGTCGCAGTCGCCGCCGTGCCGGCAGCGCTCCTCCAGGCCTGCCAGCGGGTGCTGCGGGCGGCGGCATGCGGGACCGCACCGCCACAGGTCAGCGCCAAAGCCGCCACAGGTAAGGCCTGCCCGTGGGTGGCATCAAAGCGGTGGCCGCCGGGAGCCCCCTCTCCCCCCCCCCCCCCCCCCCCCCTTCTCCCCACTCACGTCCTCAGGGAGCCAGGGCGGCTGCTCCCCCTCCGCCCACGCCTTGGGGCTCGGAAGCTCGAGGCGCGCTGCGAGCAGCTCCATCGTCTCCTGCGGGGAAGCCACGCAGTGGCGCCGTCAATGAAACGGCTGCGCGGAGGCTGCAACCACCGCAGCAGGGAGACCCGAGCGCGGCAGGGCAGCCACGCTTGCATCCAGTGGCAATAGTCACCGGCCATCCTCCCAGACACAGCGCCGCGTATGCCATTGAACCATCGATGCCGCAACGTTCAAGGTCGAAATGGTTGATCTTAAGGGCGTCAACATGGCAGACGCAGCACAGACGTCTTGACAAACAGGATACAGCCAAAACACCATTTGAAGTCAGAGCTTGGACTGGACCAACTTGTCCACACAGTTGTTCTGATCGATGCTGGTGATGGAAACATCGGCATCTGGCCATCCAGGACCGTTGCAAGGTGTGTCATAAGTTTCCAGTGTGTCGTCTGCCGGCCTTCTCCTCCCACCCCCCCCCCCCCCCCCGCGCCCCCCAAACGCCATGCGCTACCTGCAGGTCCTCCTCCGACGCCGTGAGGTTGCAGTTGCCCGCCACGCAGCACGACAGGCGCACATTGCCCACCATCTCGCGCAGCCACTTGCTCTGCCGCGGGTGCAGCAGGCTCTCGCGGTGGCTGTCGTCGTTCCAGTCTGCAGGGCGCCGCCACCAACCAGGGTCCAATCGTGAGTGCGCGTCATGGCAAGCGGGCAGTGCATCGTCACTGCCTCCGTGCATCCCAATGAGCGACCTCCTAATCTTGGCGTCGCACGCCGCCGCCCTTGTCCCCGTGCCTCTTTGTTTTCCGGCTGCTGCCCCATCGGAAGCCGCCTCGCTACAGAGAGGTCATCCCCGCCCCCCGATCCACGCACACCGCACGCAGGGCGCGCGCGTGGTGTCGCTATCTGCGTACCCCTGACCGGCCAAGCCCATGCCCCCGATATTCAAGTGCCCACATCCTCAAAACATGTAAGACTGCCACACACTGCACAAACGCATGCTCCCCACATCAGCACTCCCAGTACCCCGAGTCAACCCCCCTCCGGGTCCCAGGGCAGGGGACCTGTCACCACATCCAGAGATAGACCGACGGACGGACAGAGTGTCTGTTACGCGGCGTTCACTGTTGTGTATCAGCACGCCGGGGATCTTGACATGTGCACCGCGTGTGCTTGCCGGGAGCGTTGGCTATGTGTGCTCGCAACCGATAGTTTCGTGCGCCTCTCGCAAGATGGGTGGCATGGCGCGCGCCCCGTGCTCCTCTATCGCAGGGTGGCGTCGCACCCTTTGGATGGGTGGGCGCCGCGTTGATACCGCATTTTCGTGTAATCTAGCTCACTCTATTAGGATGTAAGTTCGGCGATTGGAGATATTTTAGAATAGAATTAGAATAGACAGTGTGCTGATATTTTGGATCTTAGTGGAAGAAAACTGACAGGTACATCTGAGTCCTGCAAATCGATTTCCGACAGCACTAAGTTCATTTTTTGAGTTTGTATTGCCCATTTATTCCAGACAAGTTTACATATATTGTTTCAGATTTGAAAGCGATACAATAATGCGGACCGATGCACAACAATAAGATGACGGTAATTGTACTACACTCGGAACGCGATTATTACTCATATGACAGGAGGAGTACTCCTGGTATTCGTTAGTACAGGTAGTATCAGGTGGTGTCCTATCGTATCGTTAGTATCAGGTTGCACACTCTTTTATCCATTGATTGATTGTTTGATTACCTAGCGCGTCTGGTAGGGATATATTGCAGCAGTATTGCAGCCATCAAGGATGACACAATCCTTACCATTGAGTCCACACAGTCTATAGCGATGGACCTTCTGCAAAAATGAGAAGAGGGTAGAATAATACCAGAATAGGAAAAGAATAGTAAACAACACGCTAGAAGAGTGGCAAAACACGGCCAGGCACCGCAAGATGATTTTTTGCCACCTGCATGCTAGTTCTCTTAATTGTGGACCTAAAAGTATGTATATATCGCGGGCTCTGTACTTCAGCTTCATCATCATCACCGCCAAACGGAGTTGTCACCGGTCACGTGATATAGAAACGTCTTGTGGCACCATCAACGCCCGTTCGCGCGGAGACGTGTATGCAGCCACACCCGTAGTGTCCTTGCACAGTGCTCCCAAATCGATCCATAGCGGTCTTTGGATGATATCGTACGTTCCGATACTACTGCGTCAGCAATCAACATGTCGATTACCGGTATATGTACTACCGGGTCCGGTATGTACCCGTACAAACCCTAGAACCCGTACGAGTACGGGTATGCACGGGTGCCATAATACCAGTGTATTAATAGGGTATTACCAGGGTATTACCCCTGGTATTACGCAACTGGGCGACTACATGGTATGGTATGGTCACTGGTATGGTCGCTGAATACATTGAATGAAACATACACCACATTTTGTATTATATTTAGTAATATCTAGAGCTACATAAAATGCGGGCCGCCTACTAGCAGGAATTACTGTGAATTGGCAAACGCCACAGCGGCGCTCACCCGCGAGCAGCAGGTTGCGGCGGATGACCTCCACCAGCTGGTTGTAGCTCCGTGCGTGCTCCGGCGCAAACTTGAGCGTCGTCGCGCGGCGCCAGCAGGGCGGGATGCTGCGCAGGTCGGCCTTGCTGGCGCGGATCATGATGCGCTGCAGTACGGTCAGCAGCCGTGCGCGGCCCGATTCCTCCAGCGCGTGCACCGGCTGCTGGATGGCCTTGTCCCACGCCGCCTTGTCCACCCCATATGGCACCTGTGGCACACAAAGCAGCAGGGTGGGAGCTCAGGCCGAGGGGTAACTAACGCGCTGGTGGTGGTAGTTTGGCAGCGGGGGGGGGGGGAGGGGGGGGGCATTATCCCCTAGGCGGCACGGTACTTATGCTTTGGGCAGCAGAATCAGCCAAGTGCTCCCTGAGCGCCCCCCCCCCCCACCCCCATTCCTTACGCGCCATCAGGGCGGGGCGGGGCGTGCCTGATGCAGAAAGGACAGCAGCGGCTGCAAGTGCGCCACGTTGACGGCGGCTGCTTTGCTGCATGGCCAGGGGCAGGGGCAGAGACAGGGCGTGTGTACGTCAGCGGACACGCGCGCTGCTCGCGGAGGCATTGGGGGGAACCCTATGGTCGAAGATGATACTACGCAGCCATATGGCAACGTTGCTTATGGTGGTGCAGCGTTGGGGACTATAAACACTTTGTGGAGTAACAGGCGTCACTGAGCAGTGGCACAGGGACATGCCATTCATATCAGACACGACACTCGGATTATAGCGTAGACCCCCACACCCCACAGCCCCCGTCTACCGCAGACAACCTCCACTAGTCCTTCTGCGGATGATTGACGACATGGCACGCACTACGCGGGTCCGCGCGCCCACCTGGGCGCCGGCGTGCCCGTCATGACCCAGCGACTGCCGGCCTTGAGCGCCGTGGCCATGGCCAGCTTGCTGGTGAGGCCGAGCGACTGGCCCAGGGTGTGGCCCTCGTCGAGGATGATGCGCTGCCAGTGGATGCGCATCAGCAGGGTGGTGGGCCCCCGCACGCCACGCCCGTGCAGCCGCTGCACGCTCGTTGTGTTTTGCCACTCCTTTGACAGCTTGTCAAAGGTGGTGAGCACGAGGTCGTGGTGCCAGGCCAGGCTCTCTGCAATCAACAGCAGCGGCAGCGGGCCATCAGAGCCGTGCATTTCGAAGGTAAGAGGGGGGTGGGGGCACTTGGGATGCAAGGGAGAATGATTTGTAAGGAGAAGGAAGAACAGGAAGTCAGGGGGGCGGAGGGTAAGGGAGCAGGGCGGTGAGGAACTGAGCTGCGGGCGCTCCATGACCAGGCGGCATTCAGGTTTCAGATCAGAGATGCGTCCACCAGGCGCACCTGCGTCCGCATGCTCCGATAATTCGCAGATGCGGAGCCTTCCTGCCTGGATATGGGCGTCCACCTGATGTAGAAACGGGGCCAATAAAGGGGTGACAGCATTAGACAGCAGATTAGGGTGTTTGTCTGGGGGAGGTGTCAGAGAAGGGGGGGGGGGGGGGGGGGGGAGGGGGGCTGCGGACCTGCTGCCGCCAGTGCTGCACCAGTGTGGACGGGACGACGACCAGAGTGGCGGTAGAGAGGTATACCTTCTCCACGCAGACCTTCTTCAGCGCTGCCTTGAGGGCCTCCGTGTCCAGCTGCCCGACCGCAGCGGGTCCCAGCGTCCAGACGTGCGCCTGCCAGTCGCCTGATGCCCGCTTCCGCTTGCAATGCCCCGGCGAGGCGCCCTCGCCGCTGCTTCGCCGAGACGGAGGGCGGTGGCTGGCTGGCGAAACGCTAGGGTTACGACGCACGAGGCCAAGCCGCTCAAAGATGCCCTGATAAGGGGTGGCTCTGTACTTGGTGGGGACCTTCAGGCCCTCCGTTCCCTGCCGGACATCGGGCAGGGTTGGTAAAGCAGGAGATACGAGGAGATACCAGCCCTTCCAGCCAGACTGAGGACTAATGATGTTTTCAAACCTGCTCTCCGAGTTACCAATAAGGTAGTGCGCGCCTCTTGGATAGTCAGGTGTCACCGATATTGTGTGAAGTAGTCGGCATTCACACGCAACAAACACACACACAAACACACAATAATATATTACAATCGCATATATAATTATTTGATGACTACAATCATATATAATCATCATAAGTTATAATTATGTGTCGATAGCTAAGAGTGGGGATTGAGATTACGGTGCGCTGTAAGGCCGGGAGGGCGCACGTTGAGGAGCGCTCGGGAGCCGGAGGGGCTGATGCCTGCTAGCCACCACAACGCGGATTCCTGTGGATCCTGTGCACGCAGCAGCTCCTGATGCCCCTCCAGCAGGTCACAGAAGAAGGCTTCATTGGCTTGCTGGATCGCCGCAAAGGCGGCGTCGGACAATCTGCTGGAGCCGCGGCGAGTGCTGGGTATCCAGCCGGGCAAGCACTGCGAGGGCGGAGGCACGAGGCACGAGGCGAGAGAGGCCGCCGACGTAGACGCACCGGCAGTGGGAGGCGCCGTCGGGGGCTGGGGGCTGCCGAGGGTGGGCGGCGGCGAAGGGCCCGGCCCGCTGGTCGGCACCAACAATTTTTTGGCAAAACGTGCCTCATAAAAGCGTATTTTTGATCTCGATGCTGGCGAGGAAGAAGAAGGCGAGGCGGCACTGGGGGTGGTGGGTGTGGGCATGGAGATGGGGCCTGGACTTGGGCCAGGCACGCCCGTTCTTGCAGGCGACTGCGGATGCTCGTTGCATGTCAGGGAAACCACGGGCGTCTTTGGCTTGGGGGTGGCGAGACCAGAAGCTGACAGGGGCTGACCACCAGCGGGCGGCGCGAGTTGCGGCGAGCGAGATGGCGACGCCAGCTCGTCCGCAGGACAACTGCCCCCCAGCCCCAGGCTCTGCCGGCTGCGGCGACGCTCGGAGACGCGGCGACCTTGCTTGTGGCTGGCGGCGGGTGAGGCGCACGCGTACTCGCTATCCGGAATAATATACCAGGACTGCAACCGACCTGCTGTGTGATTCAGAAAAGTCGCCGTAAAGGGCAGTCAGCACGAGCCATGTAATCAGTCATGCATTGTATGTATGGGATTGGGTTTGTGTGTGTGTGTGTGTAGAGAAGGGCGCGCGGGTGGGGGTGGACGGCATGCGCGTCCGTGTCGTGATGGGTTGCGAGGTTCCCATGGTCGACACACAGACATACACCCACACCCACACTCACATGCAGCCAATTGAAACACACGTGATTGCATCTTCCCCTAACTCACCAGTCTATTACGATACAAGTCAGGCAATTCGAATAGAAATTAAACAATAAGGAAAGAAGGTAAGTGACAATATGTTGATGATTTGCCTTTATTCTTGCTGAAAGAAAACTGACAGATACGTCTGCCCACAAAAGTCTTGCTCCCCTTGTCAAGCATCAGTTGTAGATTGGCCGATTATCAGCCCTCGCCTTTGTTTCCGGCCGCGCTCTTCCGTGTGCCATACGTGAACGTGACATCATGCGTAAGGGCAGCCCTACGTGGCGTTTGTTGTGCTCTCGTTGTACAAGCCATATGTGTACGTGTAATTGTTCAGGGTTGGTAATGAATTCGATAACCCAATGTTACGAGGGCACGATTGTTTATAAAGCACGTATATGCGTTCTATGTGCACGCCAAGACTTAGCTCTACCATCGTAGAGCACATTCACAAAGGCGCGCTCTCCCCACCGCCGGCATGCAAGCAAGTGAGCAGTTCCCGCAAAACGGCCAATGCTGCGATAAAGGTTTGCTCAAAAGCCAGCCCACCTACAGCTGCTGTCCGCATTCAATGCGCCCTTGGTAGAGCCGGGCTTCAGCCCGTACTGCGCAGGGGTGCAGCCCCTGAGTCAGCGGGTGGTTCCATATAGTCACCTGCTAGGGCATCGCCCAGATGTCCATGGTATGTGGTAGGGCTGGCCATCAATACGTTCCCATATTGCTGCTATGGGGCTGCGCATAGCGGGCCCCTACGCGGGAAAAACCGCCCGCGCGGGCGTGCATCGCCCTTTTCTCGGGATGCGGGTCGCGCGGTAAGCCACTGTATTAGGGTTTGCAGGAGAGCCTAAAAAACTGCATCGGGCCCCCTCTAGCGGTTATATTTCCACCGAGGGCCCCGCCCCGGCAGGATTAAAACCAGCGCAGAGCGGAATCACGAGCGTAACAGGCAGCCCCCCCCCCCCCCCCCCCCCCCCCCCCCCCTGCGCCACCTATCACATCTCAAGCCGTTGATGAATAGCTAGCGACTATTCTAACAAGTTTATACTTACATCATAAAAATGCGCCACTCCAGTCGCTACCACTCGGCGGTCGGCGCCGCGGGTGCTACGGGTGACGATACGGACAGATACGTACAGCGCAAGATTTACGAGGGGAACTGTACATCTTTATAGTCGTATCAAATCAATTCCGGATAGCGCTATATACATTTTTATTGTGTACGCATATTTTCAGATTAGAGAATGCTGCAGGAATGCGTGCCGATGTACAGCGATATATACGGTTTTTAATTTTTAACCGGGAAATACACGATGATATAACGAATGATTATCCCAGGTCGTCGTTTCCTATTGCCTTTTCGGGTGGTTTCCTGATCGCCTTGTGCAGCTCGCTGATGTAACCATATCATCCCAGGTCGTATCGCCTGTCTGGTACCGACGCGTCTATCTTGCGCGTACATCATTTCCTGCCGGTGTATCCAGCATTGTTTTCAGTGTATATTGCAGGGGTGGTACAGGGCCAGTACCAGTACCCTACCAGTATCAGTAGTCACTCATCCATCCCGCCTTATGCGCATCACTCATCCATCACGCCTTATGCGGGATGCGGGCCGCTTTTAGGCGGCTTGGTGTGTTGATTTTCTAATTCTGGGGAACTGCCCTTTTTGTAATTCACACTAGTATCAGTAGTATCGGTTTATGCGGGCCGCTTTTAGGCGGCTTGCTGTGTTGATTTTCTAATTCTGGGGAACTGCACTTTTTGTAATTCACACCAGTAGCCCAGTACCAGTAGTATCGGTTTATTTCAAGCGCCCTACTGATACTGGTACCCAGTACTACGAGTACCCGGTACTACCAGCAAATGAAAATCCAAAGCTAAAAGCAGGCGCGGACAAGGAGATCAACAGAAGCCGAAATAAAAATAATATCGGCCCGCAACAAATACCGTAGGTATAATCCTGGGACTCGTAATGTGGTTTTTTGCATCAGTGCTTTAACCTATGCGTACTACAAACAGAACTAAAAGCAACTATGGAAGCTTGCCAGCAAGAGAGAGACATAAGCCTGAAACCAAGGTCGAGCAGGAGGCCAGGGAGCCAAGAACCAAGGAACTCGTAATGTGGTAGTGTAGGGTATTGCAGAATCTATTTTGAAAACATAGCTAGAGGGGTGGCAAGACACGGCTACTGGGGAGGCCCCACAAATTATATCATATAAATACTGTAATACTCTGGCCACATTTTTCAGTTAGGTGCTGCAGTTGATTGGGTACAATGATACTCATCCCAGCACCCCAGAATATATCAATCATTGCTTTAGTCTTTGTGACCTACGCGCTAGTTTGATACATATAATAATTATCTTACATTTATGATACATACAATCATACAATCTTGCCCTTTGACCAAAACCGCCTGCACTGCCGAGGATACTCGCGCCAAGAGGTCAGGGCCCTCTCGCCGACGCGCTCGATCAAATACATTTTAACGCTCCTCTAGCCCGTATGTAAATACCGAATATAACACACAGAAAAATGTATGTACACAAACGCATTTACATACCGTATATACCGTATTTTATATCTGTAGTTCTATAGGGCATTTAAGACGCTGCAGGAAGGTTTACTTGCTACATTCCTGTCCTTTTCAAGTAGTATACTTATTAGCCAGACGCCACACAGATGTTTATTCGGAAGAATAGCAGGGCGAATGAAGGGGGGGGGGGGGGGGGGGGGGGAGGAGGCGGACCTGAGAGTGGGTCTTGAGCGGACTGCACTTTGACACCCTCTGGCGGCTCTGGCAGCCTCCCCGGGCTCGATAGAATAAGCGACAGCGCAGTGATGGTCTTCCCAAGGCCCTGCAGCCCCCGGCACCAGCAGCGCCTTCAGCAACGCCTGCAGCGAGGCAGCTTCCCCCGCGTCCACGCTGCAAGGATGTGGCAACACTGGGCAGACATTCTGCCCACACGCTCACCGTCTCGTCGCAGAAGAGGCCGCCACGGATGTCGTGCACAGGTGGCCGCGGGTCCGCCTGCGCCTTGCCGGTGGCCTGCAACAGAGATTCACCCCGTGGCAGTTCATGACCGGGATGTGCCAGGGGCATCGCGGTCCATACAACAGAGTGGCGCTCAGAGTCAGCAGGCACCTGCGGGTACAGGGGCTGAGAGTCGGCGAGCTGCTCACCTGACAGCCATACCACGGCATGCCGTTCGATGTGGTGAAGTGCTTCAGCGACGGATGCTCCAACTCCACGGGCTGCTGCTCTCTTGCACGCATCCACCGCACGGCCGCCCTCTACTCACATTGATAGCCCCCAAACGACTGCCTTCAGAGAGAGGCGCGGTCCAGATGGACATGTCAAAATGCCCTGGCTAGATTGGCGGAGCTGATCGGGGGGGGGGAGGGGGGGGCAGGCACCTGGTGAGGGTAGAGGTCCAGCAGCACGCCTGGCACGGTGTCTTGCGTCAGGCTGTGCAGGCCGCGGCAGGTGGCTCCCAGTGCACACATGTCCCGCATGTTGGTCAGCTTGGCCGCCACGTGGCGCACAGCCTCCGCTGGCAGGCCGGCAAAGCCAGCGCGCATACTGCAGACAAGTGGCGGGGACAGGCAGAAGGCCCGCGGAAGAGCAAAGGAAGGAGTGAAGGGTCGGTCTAGCATGTGAGATATGTTCAGGCGGCCACTGAACGCACCTCATATGTGCGCATGCATACAGCCGCCCCTGTCTTCACATGTTCGTGTATTTATAAAGCAAAAGAGATATGTGCACGCCCGATGACGGCATGCAGCAGAGCTTGCATTGCGAGAAGCAGATGGCCCAGGCGGGGGAGGGGGGAGCGGTGATTGTGCACCTGGGGGCTAGCGGCTGGATGGGCTCTGCAGATTCCACCGCATGCTTCATGTTAAGCTCCTGGAAGATCCCCGACAGGCTGGAGGGGTGCAAAATAGGGGGGCATGATAACGCAAGAGGGCAAGGGTGCTGCGCTGCAATGAAAGTGGAC
>VCJN01000742.1:0-41864 GCA_006384855.1 Tetraselmis striata
CCATCTGTCCCGGCAAGCACATTTTATTCCAACCACAGTCAACGTGACTGGTGGACAGGCAGCTGAATTATTTCTGAAGGAAGTATTCAGGCTGCATGGAATACCTCGTGTGATCGTCTCTGATAGAGATCCACGGTTCCTGTCTGCATTCTGGCAAACTCTGTGGCGGAGACTTGGCACTAAATTGAACATGTCTAGTGGCCAACATCCTGAAACAGATGGTTTGACCGAACGCATTAATGCCATAGTCACTGAGTTGGCTCGTGCGTTTTGTTGTTTCGATGGTTCAAACTGGGTAGACCAGTTACCATTGATGGAATTTGCGTATAATTCCAACAAAGCACTTGGCATTGAGCATGCACCATTTGAGGTTATGTATGGTTTCAATCCTGAAACGCCTCCGGATGTATTGTTTGGTATGAGACCAACAATAGCATTCTCTCGTGATGCTCAGCAACGTATCCAAGATATGAAGGAGATTCATGAGTTGGTTCGGTCAGTGTTGGCTGTCCATAAAGATGAATTGACTGTTCGACCTAGTGTTAGGCAACAGCGCAATCCTCCTATCTTCAATGTTGGAGATAGAGTATCTGTGGATACCCGTCTGCTTAAGGTCAAAGGTCAGCCTTGCAAAAAGCTGATGGACAAGCAGCTTGGCCCATTTTCTATTGTAGAGAAAATTGGCGGTCATAGTTATCGACTGAAATTACCTGCTGGTGTTAAGTTGCACCCAGTATTTCATGTTAATAACTTGAGACCCTGTCCCACTGCGCCGTTGCGCCCGCAAGTACCTCTTGTTGTTGGTACCGGTGACGACTCTGATGATGAGTATGAGATTGACAAGATTACCAGCGTTAAAATCGGTTCCATGCCCGGTTTACGTGGTACTCAGTTGCAGTTTCTTGTTCACTTTGCGGATGAGTCTATTGCCCCTGTTTGGCATCGTTTGTTTGATGTTAAAAGGACAATAGCATTGCAGGATTTTATGGCTACTCCCAAATGGTTGGACTTTGTAAAGTCACCTGAATTTGTGGAGCATATGCATAAATACCCGGCACGTGTGCCGACTGCAAATTAAAACTGCCTGTGGAATGCTATTTCACACTGTTGTCAAGGGGGGAGAGATGTAGTGTGACAATAATGGCATACTCTGTACGGGTACTGTATGATCGTAGCATCATTCATGTACGAGTACCTGATGTATCGTATGTGTGCGCGCGTGTGTCACGCGCCACAATACGAGTACTGGTGGATGATGAATCATGAGACGAGTCCTACTGCTACCGGTACACTGTTCAGTAGTAGTTACGGGATAATACGCATGTGCGTACCCGTAGCGGGCACAAGTATAATGTGCCTGCCTCTGGAACATCAGTTGTATACTTGTGTATAAACTGATGTGTCAACTACATGTGCGGAGGTCTCTAAGCGACGACCTCCTGTTCGACACTTCGAGGCACGACTCTTCACGGTGACGCGCTTAGCAGTGCGCGTGCCGCTTGGTGGTGGCTAGCTGTGAGCTAGCCATACGCATAAATAGCGGCGGGTGGTGACAACGTTGTAACCATTGTTTCTCTCTCTGCTGCCTTCTGTGTGTTTACGACAGCCTTGTCTGCTTGACCTGCGTGAGGCACCCGAGACTGTCGCAATCGTCAGGCCCGTTGCTTGTTGAGTCGGCGCACTCGTTGCCCTGCGGCGGCGCCCGCCGAGTTCAACATGCCTCTTGTGCCCTCGGAGGGACCAACGCCAACCGGTTTTATGCGGCGGAATGGCGGCGCACGTTCCCATCCTCCCTTGGGGCAAGCAACGGGCATCGTCAGGCAGGGATGAGCATCGTGAGCAACGCCCACCGCACCGATGCCAGTGCCGGTCGCCAACACCTCACCCCGCGAAAGAGACCCGTGGGCAGTCCTGCGATATCTCCCCGAGATAGTGGGCACCTAACGCCGCCCACATCGACAAAACGCCGTAGACGAGGATCGACTGTGGGTTGTGGTGGCGCATCGAGAGTGGAAAGCGCGGGGGGAAGACGTGGTGGAGCCGAACTTGTGTTTTCCACTGCGGTCATTGACGACGCTAGTAGTCGTAGAGGCGCTGGTGACGTTGACATGGAGAATGGTTTGTCGAATGACATGGGAGGCAGCAATAATGCCGACAGTAGCGGAGGCATGCGAATGGGTAGTGCAGCTACTTCCGATGGTGGCTCACAGCGGGGCGGCAGTGACGGTGGAGCTGCTGGCCATGACTTGGAGTGGCGCATCGGCGATTTAGGCGGGGCACCGGATGACGACAACGGGCTAGAGGTGGCGGGCGACGGCGACGGCGTGTGTGAGACAAGCACTGAGGGCGAAGGAGGTTCGGGGGCTAGCAACGGCAGCGATGGCTCTGAAGTAGACGAGGAGGGCGCGTCACTGAAAAGTCGTATCGTCGCCAGGATCGCTACCCCCCGCACAACGACGACCGCGGGAGCTGCGTGGGTTCCCACGTCAGCCCTATTGACGACCTCAACACACCGCCCAATGACACACATGTTGGAGTCCTACCGACGCGGTAACATCCCCACCATTAGGGAGTGCCGGAAGGTTCTGGACAGGTTCTTCATGGACATGGATCTTGACGACGACCTGCGAGCGGAGCAACAAGTGTGGACGGATGTCCACCATCGCACCAGACACGATGGACGCGCCGAACGGGCTGTGTCTGAGGAGAATGAGGAGGCGGCATCCCCGGCATCGATGGATGACATTGTGTTCGAGGTGTACAAGGTGCTAAGGCTCGGAGCGGGTACCTCACGCGTGGTCATGTCGCGGATTTACAACGCTGAGAAGAGGCGTACCAATTGCTATGCCACGTACAAGAGTATCACGGGGGGAGCTGTCGATAGTGACAAAGACATCGACTACGAAAGCATGGCTCGCAATCGACGCACAAACCTCCGAACGCTAGTGGGCTACGTTTGTGCATGTGTCATCGTGTCGGATCGCACTATATATATACTACATATCACTACACTCGCAAGCACGATTGCTTAGTTGGGTAACATCACTGGCTATTAGCACGACTGGCATATAACTGCATTTCACGTCAAGCCAAAGGTGTTGATCGCTGATGTTACATGTGTATGCGCGCTCATTGGGCAGGTGCTTGAGAATGGACATATCCTGCCATACTACGTTGGGATGCATGCACCTCGACAACACTGTATATAACGAGATGTCCATCTCGGAGGTCCTTTTCGTGGTAGTTGCGAAGCGCAATGATTGGCCAGCAGACGAGTCATGCACATACACCCCTTTGCGGTTGGCTGTCTGCAATTTGTACGTGGCCAACGTGATGGTCGTCTACCCAGGCGCTAGAGTTTGGGACGTGGTGGACATGGAGCGGCCTGCCCGCTACCGGGGCAAGCCGCTATCTGTCTACGCAACGGAGGCGAAGTACCTCGTGAATAAGCTAGCGTGGCGGCCAATCCATCCGCCCCGCGAGGCAGAGTCCGATGGTGATGATGCACCGCTTGCTGTCAGCACGTCAAGCAGCGCGCCGCCCACATGCCGGGTCCGCTTTCTTTCCGTCCTACATCAGAGCCAAAAGGCAGGAAATCGCATTAGATAGGCGATAGGCGGAGGCCTCGGAGTAAAGCGATGAGCTTGGCGGATTAGGTTGTCTGCGGGCACCTACAAGCATGATCCTCTTGCCCGTCAAAATGTGTGGCACCCTGATTTTTGACACGGGCGAGCATGCGCATAGGCGCCGTAGTAACATGCATTTTGTAATGTTTGCCTTGGAGAAAATGAGATGGGCACGTAGGCGCCAATCAGCGACCTGCTGACTGGGGGTTTTGTCACCAAGTAAATGAAGTAAACGGCTTTACTTCATCTAGAGCTATAGAATAATATATATATATATATATATATATATATATTAAGAATTGTCATTCCCCGTGAACCTCTTTATACTAACTTCAAATAATTACCGCGTCACTAAGTAGCAATCGCTACGTTTCGAGCTGCAAATCAGACCAGTCTGAGCTGGCTATATAAGGTCCACTTTGCCACCATGATTTGAGCTGGAATAGCCACCATATTGGGCAGCATCCGGGCGTTGCGGCGACGGTTTCAGCACTGGTTTCGGAGCATTATTTGGAGCTGCGTTGTTCCCGGCGAGCATTCCGTGTGTGGGGGCCCTAGCTCCCCCCCCCCCCCCCCCCCCCCCAAAAAAAGAACTGTTTGTATATGCTGATATGTAGTCATATATATAGTCTAGCGATCCCCAGCGCAAGAACAGATTCTGCGCACTTTAGGGTTGGTGGTATACATGCACTGACATATTCTGCGGTAAACACTGCGGTGTACGCTACGGAGCGGCAGGAAATATATACTCGGATAGCAATCGCCACGTTTCGAGCTGCAAATCATACCATGTGCTGGCTATATAAAGTCCACTTTGCCACCATGATTTGAGGATGGAATGCTCGCCGGGCGGGACCAACTCAGCTCTAAATAATACTCCGAAACCAGTGCTGAAAACGTCGCCGCAACGCCCGGATGCTGTGTGTGCAATGCGGTAGCCAAACAATGATGGTGATGTTCATGAAAGTGTCAAAAGTGTAGCACATGGCAGCCTTGTGTGAAAAATGTGCAAACTGGTTTGAACCAGCAGTGTGCACCACCAATGTCCATGCCCTTCACATATGTGCTACACTGACTACGGCTGGCATCGGCAAACGATACAATATTACTAAGCGCCTCTAGTGGCCGACTCCGCAGGCGCAGCCGCGGTGGCGGCTGATGCCACCGACGCTTACGCTGACGCCATCGGGGCTATCGCTCCGTGTTGCGGGTGCCCGCCCCGCATGCGCTCTAGTGCTTGCCTGGCCAGCTGCTTGTCCGGGTTCTTGAGCTTATGCTGGCCGTTGGGCTTGAACCTGCGTACGATGTGCTTTAGCCCATCTGCCTTGAGCTCGCATGCCTCGATGTAGTAAAACAATTGTCAGTGACACACAATACAATTGCAGCCAACAGCAACGAAAAGCGCGGGCTGTACCTCGCAGATGGGCTTCACGACGACGTGATAGACGTTTTACATGTCTTTGTGGCGCCGTCCGGCTCCAAGTTGTCCAGCACAATATACGCACAGGTCCGGGTTGATCCACGCCACTAACTTCTTCCGGTTGGTGTAGTACTCCCACTCAACCATGGACTCGCATGTCAAGGCCTCATCACAAACAAAGGTGACGCGAAAGGGGGGATCCTCTGGCAAGGGCGCGGAGCCTGTGCATAGGAACAGGTTCTGACGACGACGCCATGGTGGCGCGCATGCGCTAGTATGTAAGAGTTGGCGGCCAGCATGGGTTGTTGGCGGGCGCTAGAAGTGTGATGAGGAGCGGTCGTCAGTCGGTAACAGGTAGCTGAAAGGTAGCTAGGTTTGCATGCGGCGAGCACGGTGGCAGCAGCGGCGGCGGCGAAGGATAAGGACAAACGGGAGGAGCACATGGGGCGCTGGAAAGGCTGTATACTGCTGAAAGTACTAATTACAATAATGTCGCAATTTACAAAACAACCCCCTCTCCGTTTCCACGGATAATATTGACCTTAACCTGGTCACTTTGTCGGAATGGCCTAATTGGTGTGTAGACTCTTGTTTTGCATCAACTGTCAAAATCCGCGGTTCCACGGATTTTGACACCTTCTGTTTTGAGGATTGCCGGATTTATACTGGCCACCGTCGAAACGTAGGTCGATGCCCGCCGATGCCCGATCCCGATATTGTATGTAACGACTAATACCTATGATAATAGGGCGGCGGTAATGATATTTAACTGATGTCCTACGCTTGTATAATATACGAGCCTGAAGGAAAATGTAGCATTGTAGTAGCATGCGCCCGCGCGCGCCGCGTTCTTCCGTCATGCATGTTAGCTTCGATGCTGGAGCGGTGCTGCGACGATGGTCAGACACGACCACACTGCCCGCCGCTTGCCCCCACGATCACATAACACACTGCCACGCAGCAAAGAGGTACGGCGGCCGGGAGGCCATTGAGTGGTGGAGCGCCTACGGACATCATGCCCGCGAGAACACCGAGCCCAATAAGCCCGCGCCACTTGGAGAAGCCATGTGAGTGCTCTCGACAGCCTTGCCAGTTCCATTGTGCATTGAAAAAGCAACCCCTATTGACTCCCCGTCCCGTCTCCCAAACCTCACATCGGCAGACTGCAAGTTCACAGCTAGGACGGCGAGACCTCACTGGACCCCTCTACCAGCCCCTTTGCCGTATCAACAGCAGCGCCCGCCGCTGCCAGTCACAGCAAGGAGCGCGAGCCACTGGCACCGCGCGCTGCTTGACAATCAGCGGCGCCCAACCGCCGCCGCGGGGATGGTTTGGGCAACCTCCACAGCCCACCCGCCCAATTAAGTTTCAAGGTCTCTATGAGCAGCTTAGACCTATTTGTGGAGACGTTTCTTGTGTGTGGGTGTGTTGTTGCTTTTTGGGCACTTTGATTGCGCCTCGCGCCCACGGCATACCCAGATGGTCCGCCCCGCGTCCCTCGTCTCCGCTCGCTGTCGCACCATTATAGCTCTTCGCACGCCGAGTCAACTCGCGCCGCGCCATCGGCACCGCTACACGTCCGGCCTCCTGGAATCTGATTTCAACCTACCATATCAACACTATATCAGGTTGCCACGCGTGTTTGACGAGTATCGGGTCACTATACCTCGCCAGTGGCAAGCATCTCAGCCGACACCTTCGTTGCCCTGCCACCAAACAACAACTATGATGAGTACGCCTTTCACAAGGTCAGGCAAATGTGCCATGTGGGTGTGGTATCCATTGATGGGATCGCGGCGAAGACATACTGCCGTGTTCCTATGCTATTGATTCCATATTGCAGAAGGACTGCGGCTCTACGAGGGCTCTCTGCGCAGTTAATATCCAGACAACACGGACTACCGATCATCAGCCAATATGATGATACGGTTGCAAACAAAGAAGAGAACACGAGCCTCCCAGTGGCTGCTACCCGCCGGTGTGTCGCCAATGCCTATCTAGTTGTGTCCAGTGATGCCGCCCATCCCCTCTCCAAGACACACACGGCGCTACCCGTGTAGCATGTTGTGTCAGCGATGCATGGCAGTCTCTGTCATTGGTAGTAACAAGTGCTCCATTTATTGCTTGTTTGCAATGCATCCTGAACTGTCGCAAGAGCAATGCGGCGCTGCCTACATACCGCTCCCGCCGGACTACAAAGTCCAACCTACACCTTTCCACATAAGTTTGGGGTCCTTTTTGGCTGAATATGAAATGAAAAATACCAGGGTACCTAAACGTAGGGCTTTAGGGCTGGGACCCAGGAATGCTTTAGGTTGTTATAAAACCTTTTCCTTGATAGGGTCTGAATTATAACCTAGTACCCTAAGAATAGGGTATTGCGATCTGGCGCGGCGCTCAAAGGACATGACGCAGTGATGCACAACAATACATGTTATTGGCACATATTTGATGGCCCACGTGCATAGAGCATTGTATGGTGCAATGGCCGTAGATGTGTGAGGAAACATAGTAGCTCGCGGGTTGGGTGGTTTTGGGTGGGCATAGTCACGTAAGGCAGAGTGGGCACACGCTGCTTGTGACGATGCTAGGACCAATGCAGTTTTGCCCACTGCAAGCGACACCCCCTTGACTTCAAACGCTTATAGCGGCTCAGGGAGTGCTCCAAAAATTCTGAAATAATGCGCAAGAATATCCTTGCGTCAAACGCAAGAGGTAGTGTTCGGGTTTTGAGCACCTAGTTTGCACGTTTTGACCACTTTCTAGCGATAAACATAAAATACATCAATCACGGCATCATTTCGCAACACTCAGCCTTAACATGGGGGCGTAGCTTTGCGCTATGTGTGTCCCCTTACTCCATACGCATGTGTGTGACAGTGTTATGAATGTAGATGCACACGGGGGGCGCAAACTTGCCACATGCTCCCTCTCTAGCCATGTCCTCGATGGCCAACAGCATTGTGTTGTTTTTCAACATATTATTTTTGCTGATATTCGAGCATTTAATAGCGCGATGCTATGTGGCATTCTACTTGTGATTCGGCGCAGTTGCCATGCGTGCACGTGACCCCCATTGATGCGCTCTCGCCTGAGCCAAGGAGGGCTCAATAAGGCTTTCATGCGTGAGTAGGCAACAATAACATCACCATTTTTGGCCGAAAATCACACCATGTAGTGGTAAAACTGTAATTTAGGGCTTGTGCAATACCCTTAGTGACCTAATCTTGGTGCCCCACACATGTTGTAGGTGAACCTTACACTAAAGATGGCAGCATGTCAGTACGGCGTGGATTTGCGCGTTGGATGTATGCGTACGAAGGGATGGCGCAACTTGTTATTTTCCAGTGCAAGTTTTACACGCATTGATTTGCCATTTCTCGAGGGGCGCAGAACGACGCATGCCATGTCGCACGGTTAGGCGTAGAGCGCGCCCCATTTTTTCCCAAGTCGACCTCGCCCTTAGTCACTTGCATGCAATTGCCCACGCCGTATTTTCTACATGACATGCGCATGTCGAACAAAACTGCAAAACCCAAACTTATGTGGAGGGGTGCAGGAAGTGAGCGGATCAGTCGAGGAAGCCACGAAGGTAGCTAATCAAAGGCGCGCGGCGGGGTGAAGGTGCTGCCTTGTCTGACCACACAGATCGCCCCGCGCGCAGCATGCCTGGCGTTGGCATGTGCTCCTGTATCATTGCCACCGCATCCTTCTACTACGCCTGAACCGCCACCTTGGGATCAACCTTTGCGCTTATGGTTGTCCACAGGCTGCGATGTGTCTTGAGGAACGACACGAGGATGGCGAGAACGTCTTCATGGCTGACACCCGCAAGCGACCGCGCAACAGTTTGTGCGCTGCAGCTACCGTTGTTGCTGCTGAAACTGTAGGTGCATGCATGGTATGTGCGATAAGAGCTCGGGTACTTTACAACCCAGTGGTGGCCATAGAGAACTGTAAATCTGGTCGGGATATCACGCCGCTGCCGCATAACCATGGCTGCTAGCATGACGGGGGGGGGGGGGGGGGGGGGGGGGGGGCTTGCCATCCTCATTCATGCTGGCATCCATGGGCTTGCAAGTTGGAGCCGCGCGGCTCACTTTGAACATGATCCTAGGCTGTCCAGGGCGCACACCTTGCCGCCCATATCTCCAACCTATGCTGGTGCATCAACCGCTGCGCCGCTGGCGCCAGCAAGAGGCGCACCTACCGCCACCAACGCCCTCATCTACCGCCAGAGATGCAACAACATTCGCACTGGGGTCGCCAACGGGAGTTGCCGCGCTCCTCACGCCGAGGCTGTCCGATAGTCATGCGAAGTGCCGGCCGTTAGGACGCTTAGGGCGCCTGCCGACCGGTCTTTCCATCTGGCGGCCCTCGGCCTCCTCATCCTCTTCGTCCCCCGAAACTTATGCCGCGACTAGCCTAGCGAAGGCCGGGAGGCGAGACTTGTTCTCACGCAAATGCTCGTTGGCATGGTGCTCTCTCTCGGCTTGTTCCTCGGCATCCGCCAGTTCCGTCGCAGCAATCCTGAACCGCTCCGCCGGCAGATTGTATTTTCGTTGCTTGGTGCGATATAAAGCTTCCGCCACTTACTGTCCTCCGCCTCAACGGTGAGCAAGAGCTCCCTGTAATCCGCATGTAACTCTTTGAGCTTGTTGAGCCGCGCCGCGGTCTTTATTGCTCTTTTGCTGCGCGAGCCCGGCCCGTAAAGATGCGACACTGCCCTTTAGCTTTATCACCTAATACTCCCGGCTGTCCTAGTGCGGCCCGATGTCGACGTTCTCGCCCTCTCCCTTCTCTGTCGCCCCTTCCGTTCCTTTGGGTGGTTCGGCTCCCGCCTCTATCTGCCGCCGCAGAGCTGTCGAGCGGCTGCTGCGCTTCGCCCGCGCCGCCGGCTCGTCATGTCTTCCGCCCACCCCCCTCCGTTTTTCTCGCTTGTCATACGCCGCCGATGGCCTGAATGGTCTCGCGGTATTGGGCATGCTCCACAGCGGTCGTCTCGATCGTCGATCGATCTAGGTCGTCGAGACCCACCCGGTCGCGAGCGTTGTTGGCTGTATGGGACTTGCATGCATGCTAATATTTTGCGCGGGAAAACTTTCGCGACGCCGAGTATCTGCTGGCAGTAGGAAGACTGCGTATCACCGGGGCGTTGATCGATGAGTGCTGCACATGGTAGTCGCCTGACCGCGAATTACGCCGTCAACGTGTATACTGATGCGTAAAGTACTGAGAATTCGATTCTTACACGGGTCGTACATTTATATTGCGCTAAAACCTCCATTCGGGGGTCGCTGGGCGCAGTGGAGGTGGTCCGGTAGACTAGTGACACGGGTCCTTGTGTGGTCGTGCCATACTTGTTCTTGTGTGTGTCGGGAGCGGTTGCCGGCGACGTCGCAAACGACCCGCCGACTCGGCAAGTTTTCGCCGAGGGTCTTGCATCGCCACTCGTCGAAACGGGGTCCGCTTAACCGCGCTTAACGACTACCAGGCGCGAGTAGTCGCCTGTATATATCGCGCCTAACGTTAGGCGTCACAGTACTTTAAACTTGGCTGTAAGGATGAGTACGGCAGCGGAGTCCTGCATCAAAGTACTAAAGCGAGTAGCGGGTACTCGGTAGTCACGAGTGCACAAAGTATGAGACGAGTACACGAGTCACTGTACTTTACGGGAATCGCCGCCCTTCATATCTGCTATTAGGCGCGCGCCTGCTCACGAGTACGCGCGGAAGATACCCGCGTGATGACGAGTGATGATGACGAGCAGGCGGGGCAGTAGGGTACTGGTCGATACACAACAAAGGCTGCAAAAATGCATTACACGGTAGTCACGGTTGGTTTTGTGATTTAATAAAGGTGAGGTGCCAGGCTGGATCAGCGGCCAATGAGCGTCGAGCTTCGGGGTGTGGTTAAGCGGACATGGGCGCGCCTACTCCTAGCTGGCAAATTTAACGTCAAGGCACCGGACATTTTCGGATTTATGGCGGAGGGGTCGGCAGCTGTATAAAGTACTAGGGAAATACTAGAAATTTAATTACAATGGGTCTACTACCGCCCCCGGCCCGTGCCCGCCCCCCCTGGCCTGCGGCCGGCTGGCTCAGCTGCCGCCGGCCTCTTCCTGGCGCCGGCACGTGGTGTTATGCCCGCTGTCGGCTCGGGTGCTGACTGCCCCTTGTTGCCCGCAGATACTTCTGCGGGCATGCTATTCATGGCAGCTGCTGCCATCTGCTGCGCCCCGCGGCTAGGGAGCTTGTTTGACGGGGCTGGCATGATGCCGCCGCGCGCTCCCATTGCGCTTGCTTCCTCTGGCGTCCAGCCTGCATCCTCGCAGTAGCGTCCTGAAGCGCCGGGGATCTAGCCGCACGGGGAACATGAGCTCGTCGAGCGAGCGGGGAAGGGGGGCTGTAGCCGGTAGACAGGTCTTGCACCGGAGCGCCGTTCTGGTCGATTCCGGACTGCGGTATTGATGAAAGAAAAAACAAAGTTGCCGACACTCGCTCGGGCAGCGACAACATCAGCAACTAGCTACACGATGAGCAGGTAAACCGGCCGGCAAGCGCACCTTTGCACTAGGGATGCAAAGAACCCTTGCTGCATGCGTCGGCTTCATCGATTTAAGCAAGGCAGCTTGCTCCTCCTCCACGGTCAATTAGGGTGGGCAGACGGGCCGTTCAGCTTGACCAGTCAAAAACGCTCGACGTATCATCGGCGCTGACTGTCGTGAGGTAGTAGCGCAGGGGCGGGCCGCGCGGGACAGGCGGGGGCTCGCGTGCTCCTCTCGGCAGCATGATATCATCCCACGACGCGTCATCCGTCCCGGCAGCGGCATGGAAGGTGCTGACGGAGGCCATGGTGGCACGGGGGGCGAGCAGGGCGATCTGCTCTTCATGCGAAGCGGTCAGCATAAATAGGCGAAGAGGAAGTGCCGAAGAGTGAAAGTGCGCGCGCGGCTGGTGGCTCATCACGTACTCTATATCATTGCATCAGTCTCGAGTAGTAATGGTACCTCGGTACCCGGGGCGTCACAATAATATTATCAATGACACTACGATGCATCTGCTGTTGTATGTAATGCACAACGCGTTTCACATTAATCTTATTGCTGAACAGATTACATGCATATCAACATACATACCACAAATGACATTAAATTCACAAAAGTACAGATGTGTATAACGGCAAAGACAAATGCAAACTTTTGTGTCAACATCGGTTGACAATACTTGCTCGCGACGATACTGCAGTACACCGCGGCATCCATGCGTAACGTTGACCCATGTTGTCAGTATCAAAAAAAAATGTTGTGAGTGTGTCAGGAAAATTAGTGAAGCAGGCATGTGCAAGCATAATGCAGATTGGCCATGTTTCGTAAGATAATATTGCTTAACATTACATTTGGAAACCCCAGACCCAACCGACGCCTATATGTATCATGCGCCTGCCATACTACGCAACTGCTCCCGCAACATATGGATATGCTCAATTCACACACGCCACGGTTGCTGCGTATATGCTACTACTGCATGGCATCAACACCGCCATCATCCTCATCGAGGGCGGCGATGTCGTAGGCATGGGAAAGCTTCAAGTAGGAGCACCACCCGTGCCGGGCTGCACTATCAGCATCAGCGCAAAGTGCAGGAAAGCAACAACAACATGTAAGATGCTTCAGCAATAATATATAACACAGGTGGCCCATCACCTGATCATCTGCCTCGGCACAGCGTCACCGGCGGCCCTTTGCCGCCGCCCCCTGCCGGCAATGCTGATGGCCTCTGTCCATGTATATGTGACAAGTCTGCCATGCACAATCCTGGGCGGGAAGACAAAGTCCTGCTGGAAGACAATGTTGATCGGGCCCTCCCACAGTCCAGTGCTCATAGGCGTTGATAGCACGCATCTCCAACTGCAAACACAACGGGAGGCGAAGTCATCGCGCTGTTTTTGAGGTGGCGCTCAGCGACAACGAAATAAGTTACCTTGACCTACAAGCTACGGGCAGCTACGGAGGTATTCTTCGCAGCCTTCATGGACATCGCGGCAGCAAAGGACATCACTCCGTGCATGAAGTTGCATGACGGCAATTTCCCAATGGATAGAACTGCATGGCAACCTTGACGCACTGAGTGCTCAGTGCATGGAGCACTGCAAACATGGAGATCAAGGAGGGCTTCCGCAACGGCAGCAACCAACAGCCCCAGCACCTGCTTAACTCCGGCAAGGTGATGCTCTCCAGGACTGGCCAAGTCACGACGCGCAGCACCTTGATCGCGCACCACCGTGACATGCATGGACCAGCCCATCGTGCACAGCCCCACCCGCCCAAGGCAAAGGCATGTGCCGTGAAGGCAGAGATGGCAGAGAAAGCGGCGACGAAGCGAAGGAAGATGTGACTGCATTAATTACATCTAGTGAGCGTGTCCCTTCCCCTTCTCGCCCTTACTGGATTTGCCATAGACAGCCATGTCACATGAGCGGCAGGTGCTCGGCTCACCGCTGCTCTCAGCCCCCCTCACCGATGTTGAACGCCTCGCCTCCCGCCTCCATCGTTGCTTCGCGCCCCGCCCTCCTCTGCATGAAGTACTTCTTTTCATATGGCCCGCACTTTACCGCATCCTAGCTGTCAATGCTGTCGTAGCTTTCAGAACTGCGCCGATGTGCGGGGCGCTGAATAGTCGCCTTCGCTGGTGTTGTCTGAGATACCCGCTCACTCTCGCTCCATGCGCTCCTGCCGCTCCGTAGCGCGCAACTTCCGAGCGCGCTCACCCAACTCACGCGCACGCTCTGAGCGCACAGTTCGGAGCGCCTATTGTTCCAGCTTGTCTGCCTCGCTCTTGCCCGGCAGCGCCTCCCACCGGAATACATAGCCACCCGTCTCTATGGGAAGCGGTGGCGGGATTGGTGCGCTGAATCCTAGCCCATCACATCGCGCAGAGCATCGCTATCGTCCATCGGGTGCATAAAATGCGCCTCGCACAGCGCATGCAGCTCGCGCATTGCGTATACTTTGGGATCATCGAAGGCAGTGAGGAAGGGCCATGCAATTGGATCACTTGGGCCCACTGAGTAGCCAGTTGGCAGCTCCATGTGGTGGCCATGGCCGTTCATGCGGTCGTACATCGCCTCGGTCACCGCCGAGACCAACGCCTCCTCGCGTACCACTGGTAGGCCGTCTACTGTGGTGGACTTGCCACACTTCCGGCAGAATTCGGAGGCGGCGGGCTGGTGGCCGAAACGGCCAGAACGCACCGAGCGGAGTTCTCGCGTCGCGCCATATCGTTGGGGCGCTGCGTCGGCGCGAAGGGTTTTCAGCCTCCAACCCGCTGTAGCATCAACGGACGATGCGAAAGAACAACGGAGGAACTCAAAAATCCGCCACGGCAACGACCTCAGCTTCCCCTCCCTCTAGCGATATCGGGTGCGTGTCGGGTGGGATCGGTGCCGAGATGTCTCCGATTATGTTTGGCGTGGGTGGGCTGCAGTGAGTGAGTGGGGCAAAAAGGGCGGCGTCCGTACCTGATGCGGCCAAGTGCACATCCGCTTTTGACCACTGTGGGCACCACCTGCCCGACTACCGCCAGTAATGTGTACCCATGGGATAAGGTTTGCGCTCTGGGGGGCGTGATGCGCAGTGGCCGCGCGCACTGGGGGCAAGCGTGCTCGGGGTGGGTGAGGAAGTTTGCTGTGTGATGGACGCGGTGCGCGCGGCCCGCAGAAAGGATTCTATTATAGTACAGCAGTACTAGCGCAGTGTGCAGTGTGCGACAGTGTGCGCCGCAGTGCGCAGTGTGCAACAGTGTGCAGTGTGCGACAGCAGTGCATAACTAGTTCATGCACGATATCCCGGTACTGGTGTGAATTACAAAAAGGGCAGTTCCCCAGAATTAGAAAATCAACACAGCAAGCCGCCTAAAAGCGGCCTGGTACTGGTACTGGTACTGGTGTGAATTACAAAAAGGGCAGTTCCGGTGTGAATTACAAAAAGGGCAGTTCCCCAGAATTAGAAAATCAACACAGCAAGCCGCCTAAAAGCGGCCCGCATCCCGCATGAGGCGGGATGGATGAGTGATACGCGCACGGTTCAGAGTCCGGGCCACGCGAGCACGTGTGTGTGTGGGTGATCCTCGGACGTGCTGTGCAGCTTCAGCAACGGGATGGCAGACGAATCTGCGCCGTCTGATGAGGCAGCGTGCGCGCTCTCGAGCGGCCACCAAGCTCAGGACCCCGAGGAAATCTCTTGCGAGCAAGGCCTCCTGGTGAGCCCGGGTGATGCACCGAGTGCCCCGCGATGAGAGGGCACCCCGATCCGCAGCCAATCATGTGATACCACGCACTGTGCGGTGCACCCCCTTGCTCACCTCACCCACTGTGCCGAAGACCATGCCCGTGTACTCCGACATATCCAGGATGTCTCGAAGAGGACCCTTCTGCCCGGGCTCCGTGTTGTGCCACGCCGCATCCCGCGCAGCCAACCCCCGTTGTATGTCGCCCAACAGGGAGCGCTCGAACCGATCCACAGCCGTGGCCCGGGGCACTGAAGTGTACTTGACCCCGTACCGCATAGTCTTGAACTCCAACAGCGTGGACTTCAAGCTCCGGGGATCATAGCTCCCGGTCACGACGTTGAACGCCGGAAGGGAGAGCTCTGCGTCCGGCACTAGATCCTTGAGCTCATCCCTGGGTACGGTGTTGCCGAGAGGCACTGCCTGCTGGAACAAGTCATCCACCTCCCGCCGTACTGCGATACCTAGGTCGTGAACACAATGATCGCGGAAGGCATCTGCGATAGCGTCGTGCTGTACACGCCAGTGAGCGTCTCCAGGCGCCGGGAGGTTCATGAGCGCGTCGCCGTATAGATCAATAATGACAGGGTTGTGCTCTGTCGAGGGCAGAATGATCTGGCACCCAACCACCGGGGCCAATCACGGGCTAGGCAGAAAGAAGTACCCGGCAGCGACCTCCCGCAGCTCATGCGGAGTCATGGCTGTCCGCGCGGTGCATGGCCACTGTCCACATGCCTGACGCCGCGTCGAGCTGGTTGAACAAGATCCGTTCCCTACATGTGGCGGGGAGAGCGCACACCTCATTTCGAAGCCGAGAGTTGTTGGCCTGGTCTAGAAATGCCGTCAGCTCCTTTTGCGAGCCGGACGCAGCCTCCACTTCCCGCTCCATCTGGCGTGCATCTGCGTCGCCGAGATGGCCAGCAGTAGCCGCTTGGAGGCGGCCCCACGCCTCGCGCATATCCGCGGCGTAGCTGTCCGACCCATGAGCATCGTTGAGGAAGTGGTCATACTGGCGGGCGGAAGAATTTGCGTTGAAGCTGCCTCGGCCAAGTACGGACCCGAGCTGTGGGTCGAAGAAACCATGGGTGGGGGTGTTGGTGCCGGAGTTCCTAGTCAGGAACCTTGGGAGGATGGCATTCATGCAGCCGATGAAGGCGGCATCACGAACGGTAGCCATGCGGCGGATGCCAGCTCCCTTCAATCGAGTGGGGAGGTGAAGCCTGCTGCGTTGCGCGCCCTGGCCACTGCATCCTCACTCAAGGTAGCCACCTCCGCTGCCATGGGGTCGGGGTCGTGCAAAAGCTCCGCCAAGAAATCGGTGACCACCGGATTGGTGTCGGTGCCGATTGGTGATTGGTGGCAGTTCCGGTACTGGTACGCCGTCATATCACGTACCATTTGCGTACGGGTACTGTCATGGCGGCGCGGGTACTCGCGAACCACCGCCGAGATAAGCTGACCGAAAGAGGATATAGGCGCGGTAAGGCGCGGGGTGATACGGAATACAGTAATCGTACAGTAAAATTGAGTACGGATACAGTACAAGTACCGTGTTAGGCGCGGTTAGGCGAACCCCGTTTCGACGAGTGGCGGAGTGCGGTGAGGTGGCCGCCACAGCTGCACCAGCGACGGCTGCATACCATCTCCCAAGCAGGCCTACGATTACGCCACGAAATGCATAGGCCGCGTTAAGTGGCGAAGCTGCCTCCCCGGCGGGCAACTCGTGCTGTCAAAGGTGGGATGCTGTCGTTGCGTCGGGAACGGTTGGCCGACGAAGAGGATCTGATAGCCTACACCGGCAAGTAACAATGGCAGTGTTGTCGGGACGAGGGTAATGACGAGGCGGCCGCCGCTTCACCAGCGACGGCCGCCGAGGTTCCAAACCCGGAGTCGGACCGGGTAGTCACGGTCACCACGAAACGCCGAGCACGCCAAGTGGTAGACTTGCCGCCCGGCGGGCGGCTGCGGGTTGTCATTTGCGCAATTTACATTACCATGCGAAGTGCACCAGCTTTTTGTCTAAGAAAGTAACAAATGCTAAGCAGCAATAGCCATGCCTTGCAGTGCCCTTGCATTTTGCGACGATGACGTTGCAGTGGGAGGTGTCGGAGACGCGCTGGGACGAGCCGCGCAGATGCTTCCCACTGCAACCACATCAGACGTTGCTGCGACATCACCGTTAGGGCGAGGGCAACGAGCCCTCGCTCTAAAAACACAAGCGCACGAGCGGCGCCATCGCCGTAATCGACCAATTACGCGGGTGTTTTCCGAAATCCACAATAATGTGCAACGATCGTCGAAGCCACGACGCCATGATGCGAGGACACGCGCGCGGAGCGGGTTGTGTGAAGTGTCAATCATGCAAACGGCCATCCTAACGATGACACGAACGTCCTCCTCCCTCCGCGCCGATTTTGTTATTGCGGTAGGCGTAGTCGTCGTCGTTGACAACCGTGACGAGCAGCGGCCATGGTATACCGAGCGCGCTCACCTCACCTAACCTCAAGAGTTGGCTACTGCGAGAGGGTTCTCCACTCGGGGAACGAGCCCATGAAAGCCCGCACTGCGACTCGGCTTCGGGTATTTAAACCCCCCTAACGGGGAACCCAAAGCTCTAGTTTACTGTGCGCATCGCCACCCGAAAACGTTCTAGCTGCGAAGCCACGGCAGAAACGGAAAACGGCTTCGGGCGCACGAGTCCGGAAAACAACACTACCAAGTAGTGAGGGGCTGTCTATCGTTGCCGATGATGTAACGCATGTGCGTGGCACGACGACTCACTAACTACGGGAAAAGAAACCTCGATGCGGACCTGATCAGCCTCTGCGACCCTCGCGCGCCCAAGTACGCGAAGCCGCTGCCGAGGGCAGCGAGCTGGAAGATGGAAGGCGAGCTGCTAGTGGCTGTCCTAAGTAGCTCCCCGGCCTGGAGCGTTGGGCTCAGCATGGGCGATGGGGCAGCCCGTACTGAAACATGATAGTACCAGTACGGGTTGAAACTTGAAACCACCAACAGATGACCGTAAGGGTCGCAATAGGACAGTTAAATTATTGGGAAACCCGGCCATAAACTACACTTACACCTGGCCACAAAATTCTTGCCCCCCCAAAGTCATACGACACGCGGGAATTCAATGTTGTGATGGTATATGGCAATATTACTATATGCCATTCGACCAACCGCAAGTATGCTCAATCCTGGCTGGGTGTATTGTCGCTAATTGGGAAATATGGCTTATTTTGGCGCAGAGAAGTCGCAGACAAAGTGGCATACGCACTACAACAGTGCCCCAATTTCAGCACTGTAAGCGGTTTCGGAGCATATAAATGACGTTTTTGGCCAAATATAGGTACATTTTTCTTCGAAATTCGTCGACAAAGTGGTGTCATGCGACCACTCCCTGCTTTTTATTGAATAAAAACGAGTCTCTACGCGAGAGAATAGACGAATCTGAGCTTTGCCAACGTCGGGAATATTGTGCGGCAATCGCAGTTTTGGGAGGCGTGCCAAGGGGCATATTATTGCGAATCGGCGTCGGATTCAGGCATACGAGGTCGCGTTAGAGAAGCCATAGCAAAGGTCATGGCAATTAAAGTCAGGGGACTTTTTGCGCTCAGATTTGCGATTCGCTGACGTTTAAGGGGTTTACGGGTCCAAAAACGTGTTTTCACATAGGGGCCCAGTGTTAGGCCACGTCACGGGCACCTAGATGCAATTCATTGTGCCTCAGACTCGAGTTCATAAATGCTCTAGCTACGTGGACCAACAACTTTGCATTATGGCGTTTCCCCATGTTTCTAAACAACTTTTTGCTGGTGATACCTGAAAGTTTCTGCGACTTGGCAATAATAATGAGTGTTTTGGCACAATGCCTATCTTTCATGCACACCTCCCGCGCTGCGTCATGGCAGTGGCGCATCAAAAGGGTTTCGATATGGGCTACTCGCATGGTGAAGCTTGGGCCATATAGCGCGTTGCGTGCTATGCTACCAACGGATCGCATTTCCAATCCCTTTCGAACGCTGAGGAAAACGTAGGAATAGTGGCGTATGCAAGGGTGCGATGCCACACTATCATCCAACTGGCACAATACTTGCACAATTTATTCATCATCTACATACTTTCATCATCATCATACTTTCCGTGCGCGAAAGCTTGGGAGCATGTGCAGCCCCAAAAGCTGAAACGCATGCAATCGTATCATGCTATTTTCTAGTCAAAAACAATATTTACTCACTGTGAGCAGAAAAAGCGCATCGCGTAAAACCATGCTTTAGCGCGACATTTTGGAGGCTGCGCTGCAAGACAGGCCATTCAAGCTAAGCTTTAGTGTAGTTAGTGGAGTGTGTGTGGTTTTTACTGCATGCTGGCACACAGCGATGCGCTCGCATGCGCATTCCTCCAGGGCTAAACTTTTGTGGAGAGGTGTATTTCATTTTTTTTATTAGATCATATTATCTGTCATCGTCGCTCATCATCGGGTGTAACTGTACTCCTGTAGCGACTATAGCCCCGCGGCCCGGCGCTAAGAGGGTTCTGCTTAAATGTAGGCTTTTTCCTCCCCCAGTACTTTGCGTGCATTCTCCGGACGCTCTCCCTGTAACCAAAAAGTTCACTATACAGCATCGTCCGCCAGCCGCCGTTGTCGGCAGTATCAGGAGCGCAACGTCGACGGCGGCTCAAAACCGCCAGCACATAGGATTGCCACTGGCCTCGGACCTTCCGGGTAGCAACTCAGGATGGTCGCCACCGTACCGATAGCCACCACGCGGCGGGATAGCATGGCTTGGTTTGGTCTATTCTCCCGCGCCGTAGGACCGCCAGGCCGCGGGTCGCACGGTCCGCTGGCGGCCGCCACGGTGGTGTGCGTTGTCGCGCTGGTGGGGCTCACCCTGCTGACCGTGCTGCGCGGCGCGCACCCCGCGGCGCCCCACCTCCGCCGGGGCAGCTCCCCGCTCATCCCCGGCGAGTCTTCTGGCCTGGGAGGTGGCCGCCCGGGGCGCACATGGCAGCCGACGCTGCGGTTAGACAGCGACGTTCCCGCGGACGGCGCCATCCCGGTGGTCGCCAGCAGCGGCGCTCCGCCGGTTCGGATCCCAAACTACGCGCGCGTTGACCTCCGGGCCGCGGTCAGCGGCGCGCCCGCCGTGGCGGGCGCCGTCGCCAAGCACGGCGTCCCGCCCAGCAAGTACTGGCACTGGGAGCGCGGAGAATACTTGGACCGCGAGTGGTGGCGCTGGGGGAACGCCAGCGTGCAGGCGCTGCAGCGCGGGCACCCTTCCACGCCGGGCGTGCCTCCGCCCGGTTGCGCCGTGTACATTAACCACCTGTACCGCTACATCTTCGTGCGCAACCTCTTCAGCGCGGGTGCGCCGCACCACATCGCCGACGCCGCGCCACACCCTTGTCCGAACCTCTTCTCCACCCCCTGATTACCGAAGCCCCTCCCGCCTTGGGTGTGCGGGGCGAGAGCGGCCGGCGTGGCGACCCACACCCCACGACGCCCCAACCCCCGCCGCAGGAACCTTTTTCGAGGACATTCTGGGCGGCGAGTGTCACAACCAGCTGGGCGACAAGCCCACCTGCGGCTATGTCTTAGCCAACGAGGCCGCCAACATGGACGAGGAGCGTGCCAAACGGCTCTGGCAGGCAAGGCACCTGGTAGCGCGCCGCGTAATCGGCGACCGCACGTCTCGGACACCCCAATTAACTCAGCCCCCCCCCCCCCCCCCCCCCCCCCCCCCCCCCCCGGCCGTCTGCCGCGAACTCCGGCGCGGCACCGCGCAGGAGTACACCGTATTCACGTTGGTCAGCAACCCTTGGAAGCGCGCTGCCGCTGTCTACCAGTTTCTCAAGGTGCGTCCTACGTATTGCGCATGCGGTGGCCTTATTGTCTTAGGTTTCGGGGCATCAAACCACGGCGCGTTTTCAACTCCGTTGATCACATCCCATACTTCACAGCTCTACACAACCCCCTGAAATGAGGGGAGGGGGGTCTTCAATGGGTGGTTGAGGGCCTCGCCCCGCCCCACCCGGGATGCTGCAGGCAAACCCCGCCAAGCGGACGGGCAGCGCCACGTGCGTGCAGCACCCGTGGGAGACCTTCGCGCGCGACCCCAACGTTTTCGGGCGCGCCTGCCAGTACCACGGCTGCTGCCGGCTGCCGGACAACCCCGCCTTTGAGCACCAACTTGTCATGTCCGACTCGCGATGCGCCACCAACCTCGGCCACCAGGTCCTCCCCCCCCCCCCCCCCCCCCCCCCCAATATCATCCCCTTTTCCAACTCCTAAACGATTGCTGCCTACTGATATGGAGAGAGAGAGAGGGGAGAGAGGGGGGGGGAGAGAGAGAGAGAGAGAGAGAGAGAGAGAGAGAGAGAGAGAGAGGTGGGGAGATCGCTGTGTTGGGGGGCTCATTTTGATTGCTTGCGGCGCGAAGGCAAACGCACAGTTGGGTCTCAGGTTGCCTGGAGAGTTATTGGCGCTGCCCCGTCCGCTTGTGTGCACAGTCCGCGGTGGACTACGTGGTGCGGGAGGACGCGCTGGCGGAGGATCTGCCGCCGCTGCTTGCGGAGCTGAACAAGAACGCGGACGCGGGCGCTGAGGAGATCTTGCTGCACGAGGTGCCGGACGACCGACCGCGCACGCACACAGCGGAGCAGGCGCCGCGCGACCCACACCAGCCCAAGCCCAAGGTGCGCACCCGGCCACGCGTTTGAAATACATTGGACACTGAGCTATGGTACGTCCATCGGAGGCACGAAACCGCCGGCCGTGTGACATTGTATGTGTGGGACGGGGTAGGCAAGGTCGTCACAGCATGTCAGATTGAACCTGGGAGAGCAGGATGATCGGGGGCTTAATGGGGTGTGCGAGCTTTGTGTGGTGGGTGTGTGCATGGGGGTGTGCGGATGTTTTGGGGGTGATGCGTGCTAATGAGACAGCCCCCCCCCCCCCCCCCCACACACACTTCACCTCCCTTTCGCATACAAACATGCGTGTAATGTGTGTGTTTGACGTGACGGGACTCAGTGTCCTAGGCAGCCCGGACCCTGCGCGCCCCCTAGGTGTGCCGGCATGTGATATGAGCGTACCATGTAACTATCAGGTTGGCGATTCCCAAAGATAAGGACTTTGTTTTCCGCATTGTGTCGCGGCTTACATGTTGTTTGATAATGTATTCTGCTACGTTGAAAGATGGATCCAGATTTCCCCTCAGAAGTGCGTGTTGGTGAATGTGGGGGGGGGGGGGGGGGGGGGATAAATGTCAATAGGTACAGCCATCCCCAATTCTGTGCCTAACATTGCACACTCTTTGCTATGCGGCCCGCGGTACCCAAATTTGGATGAACCCGCAATCAGTACAACCAGCATATCACCCTTGTGTTCTCGCATGGCTTTTTGGGGGACGCCAATGAAGTATGGCGCTGTGCCCCTCAGGACCTGTGCTGATTGTGACCCCCCCCTTCCCCCCTCTCCCCTCTCCCCTCCTTCCTCGCCCCGCAGCTGTCGTGGCACTGGAACCTCGCGTGGGCAGACATGTACACGCACAGCGACCCCGCGGTGTTCACGCACGTGGCGATGTTTTATGCGGAGGACATCAAGTTCTTCAAGTACCCGATGCCACCAGTGCGGGGCGGGGGAGGCGCAGCGGCGGAGGCAGAGGCGGAGACAGAGGCACACCTGCACCCGCTCCCCGACCAAGAGTGCTCCCCCCCCCCCCCCCCCCACCACTACCCCCGCCGACCGCTCCCGCATTCGATTTCTTGGGCAGCTCTGGAGGATGAACGTCCCAACAGGGGTCAGCTGGGGAGAAAATGAATATATAGTACGTCGGGGTTCGCTAGGTGTTCTGTTTCGGATCTCCAGGGGCGACGCGTGACTTAGGTTGGGGCGCTGTGGGGCGGCACCCGTCCCACGCCTCTTGGGCTCCTGCGCGCCTGTCGCTTCAGTATCGAGACGAAGAGGGGCCTGGGGTGCAAAGCAATGATCATATCGGCATTCGCTGTGTTTGTGCCGATACATACGGAGATGGTCAGCGCACAGCTGCCGGGGCCATCTTTTTGCGGCTAGGTGCGTTCACTCACGTGGCTGCTGCGTGCTGCTGCCCGCAGGGAGCCGTTCTGCGCGGGGTCCGAGGGCAAGCGCTGGCGCACCAGCACGCACAGCGCGCTGCCGCTATGAGCAAGTAGCGCCAAGCCAGCCTGCCCAGCCAGGCCTGTGGGGCGGCTTCGCGCAGTTGAAACCAAGGGGTGCGCGTAGCCAGCTGCCTGCAGATGAAACCCGGGAATCATGGCCAAATCCTCATTTGAATCCACTCTTGCCATTCGCTCAGAAACAATCCTCGGATACAGAACATGTTTGCCCCCCCCCCCCCCCCCCCCCCCCCCCGGGAATGAGGAAATATAAATGAACCAGTGCAATTATAAAGGTTTTACCAGGGACACCACAGAGGCTTTAGACGCCGAGCTGCGAACCACTTGATTGTTTTGAGGGATGAAGCCCGATTTGGGGTCTACAGTGTATTTGCCTGGAGATTCAGGACGGAAATCTGGCTGGAAACACACGGACTTCGGGGCCCTCAACCCAGGCTGACATGCCGCCCGCTGGCCGAGCATCAAGTGTGACGCAAGCCCGGAGTACGGACTGAATTCTACATACATATTCCACGTACTGGCGCAGCCCTGGACCCCGCCAGCAGAATTTGAGCATCATTTTACATGTTCACCTGAATTCAGTACCCACTGGCGCTACCCCCCCCCCCCCCCCCCCTATGCGCATGTGCAACCCGTATCCCTGCTGTGACTTCCATGCCAGGCATGTCCCCCTGCGGACGGCCGCCCAGAAGCGCCACCAGCCTGACACTTGTCGCCCGCATTAGTAGTGTATGTACACTGCACCGCCCTGCGGGACAGACACACATGCACCGGTCAAACCAAGCGGCAAGGGCGGTGCGGGCACGTGCTCCACACCCCGCGCGGGGCTGTCCTCAGGCTCATTAAATCAGTGTTATATTTTTGGCAGACACGGGGTGTTCCTGCTCGTGTAGGTTGTGCATCTTTGGACGGACCGGCGCACAAGTATCAGTTCGGTTCATGGACAAGTGTAGGGGGGGGGGGGGGGGGCTGGCACCTTGAGCGCATTTCAAGACAAGAGCGGACCGATGGGGAGAGGTAGCCAGCTTGAGGACGGATGTTATTGGCGGCCGTCATTGCTTGGATGTGTTTGCCGTCGGGGTTGACAAGCGCTCCATGGCAAGCAGTGGCGCACGGCCCATCTCCCTGCACCGCCTCCACTTGACAGCGCGCTCTGCCGGCTGGCAGTGTCCCCATTCCTGCGCAGATGCCAGTGCGGGGCGGCAGCATTCGCATCAGCTTCAGGTGGGGGGGAAACAGTCACCGCGCCCGAGCATGCGGCACCATTACGCGTACGGGGATGTCCTCAGGCTCATTAAATCAGTGTTATTTTGGCAGACACGGGGTGTTCCTGCTCATGTGGGTTGTGCATCGTTGGACAGCCTTGCGCACGCGTATCAGTTCAATTCATGGACAAGTGTAGGGGGAGGGGGGGGGGGGGCAGGCACCTTGAGCGCATTTCAAGACAAGAGCGGACCGATGGGGAGAGGTAGCCAGCTTGAGGACGGATGTTATTAGCGGCCGTCATTGCTTAGATGTGTTTGCCGTCGGGGTTGACAAGCGCTCCATGGCAAGCAGTGGCGCACGACCCATCTCCCTGCACCGCCTCCACTTGACAGCGCGCTCTGCCGGCTGGCGGTGTCCGCATTCCTGCGCAGATGCCAGCGCGGGGCGGCAGCATTCGCCTCAGCTTCAGGTGGCGGGACAGACACCGCGCCCGAGCAGGCGGCACCGACGCGCGTGCGGGAATGTCCTCAGGCTCATTAAATCAGTGTTATATTTTTGGCAGACACGGGTTGTTCCTGCTCATGTGTGGTGTGCATCTTTGGACGGGCCAGTAACACGCAGCAATCGCGTGCTGTCATTCCATCGGAGGTTCAGCGGGAGAGGGCACCGGGGACGCACCTGCGGAGTGCCTCTGCCACGGCCATTGGCCGATGGTGAGTATGGTGGCTCAGCTCAGCCACAGCAGACAAGATACTTTCACATGACTGCACCTCTCCTGGCATGGTGGGCCGTCGTCAAACGCTGCTGCATTGTCTGCCATGGGACGTTAATGGAGAAGAGTACACGAGCGTGGCAGCGATCTTTGTTGTAAACGTCTACGGGTGATGGGCGGAGCTCCTCTGCCCGTTTCATGGAAGCATTCCGAAGGTGGCCGACGTGTCGCTGTTCAGCAACCAAACGCTTTCCTGTGACTGGGCGATTGAGCCGACCTCCCCAAGCCCTGTTGACCGATGTGATGACCGTGTGGGAAGATGTCACGGACTGCAGCACTCTGGGCCGTGCGGCGAACGCAGGTCAGTTGCGCCGGGGTGTTGGCTTGCTCACTCCTGCAAAAAAGTGTCAGTCAGCACGGCTGCAGTCTCAGCCTGGATCTACGGCAGCGCAGGCGACATTTACATGCGTGCGGGGCTGTCCTCAGGCTCATTAAATCAGTGTTATATTTTTGGCAGACATGGGGTGTTCCTGCTCGTGGGTTGTGCATCGTTGGACAGCCCGGCGCACACTTGGCTGTTCGCATTGTGGATAAGTGTATGTCAGGAGGGAGGGGAGGACCTTAGAAGCGCATACAGCAGCTCAAAGCCGGCTGCTGCGTGGCGGCCCGGCTCCGCGTCGATGGGAAAAGGACCCCGCCACCATGATACATCCATACAAAAGTCGCCATCACCCGAAAGCGTTGGCGAAGTGCCGGTGGGTCGGCCCATGCGAGGCGAATGCTTCAACAGGTTCATCAACAAGCGCGCCGGTGTGGCGCTGCCTGCTGCGCTTGACTTCAAAGACTTCAGGCGGCCCTGATGGGGTGAGGTAGCGGATCTAAGGACGGATGGTGTTGGGTTCCTTGACGTAGTACTTGCTTGGTTGTGGGTACCATTGGTGTCGACAAGCGCCCCATGTCAGGCATCTCGCGCACCGCCTCCACGCCGCACTCTGTCTCCTGACGGCTCCCCGCATTCCTGCGCGGGTCAATGCCATTCCGTGGCAGCAGCATTCGCCTCAGCTGCGGAGGGCAGGCGAGCAGGCAGGAGCAACCAGTGCGGGGCTGTCCTCAGGCTCATTAAATCAGTGTTATATTTTTGGCAGACACAGGGTGTTCCTGCTCGTGTAGGTTGTGCATCGTTGGACAGCCGGAAGTGCGACGGAAGTCAGTGGGGCGTAGTGGTCCCCCCACAGGGAGCGGAAAGGGGAGTGGACAACGGGGCCGGGGGGGGGGGGGGGGGGGGTGGGCAGCGCACCCCATCACCCGCGCAGCTGATCCCTGTCAATTCAGGACCAGTCATTGAAGCTTGTTGCCACCAGCCATTCACTACCCGGGAGTGCTCTGAATGAGAGACGTGTCGCGGGGGGGGGGGGGGGGGGGAGACCTGGCGGCCGGTGCGCGCGTATGATATGAGCATCGCAGGAGAGGCTGGCTTCCTAAAATGACATTTTAAACAGCCGACTTATTTGACAGTCCCTGGGTGCTCCCCGTTTACATGTACACACGCTCTAGATTAATATGCCACCTGCGGCTCAACAGCGGCAAGGCGGGCGCCTCCCGCCCCGACGTCGCCCCCCTTTTATGCCCGAGAGTCCTGTGAGACTTCGACACCGCCGCCGCCTTCATTGCGCCGCTGTGTCGTCGGCGGGCGGCGAGGCCGCGGCGCCCCACAGCCGTGCGGGGCTGCGGTTGTGCAGCGGCCGGCTGACGTTGAGGCGCTGCAGGCAGGGCAGGGCGCCGCCGCCGCGCAGCATCGCCAGCCCGGCCTGGCTCAGCCCGTGGCAGCCGCGCAGGTCGAGGGCCTGCAGGCGGGGCGCGGCGGCCGCCAGCCCCGCGAGGCCGGCGTCGCTGAGGGCGGCGCAGCCGGCGAGGTCCAGGCTGGTGAGGCGCGCCGCGCGCGCGCCGATGGCCGCCAGTCCCGCGTCGGACAGCGCGGCACCGCGCGCCCGTAGGCTGCGCAGCTGGCGAGCCACGCCCGAGACCCCCCCTTCACTCAGGAGGCCACACCCGGAGACGTCAAGGCTGTCCAGCTGAGGCAGCCAGGACAGGTCCCTGCAGGAAGTGCACCGCGCACACCATAAAAGGAGGCGCGCGCGCGCGGGGGGGGGGAAGGGGGGTTCAGCACTGAGGTGCTAAAGTATAGGGAGATGAGACCGGTTTTGTTTCACGGGGTAGGGTCGGCGAAGGCAACTTCCGAGAGACGACCTTCCGGCGGTACGGGGATGGACTTTAACTTACGTCCGCGGCCAGGAGGGGGACAAAAAAATTGCTGAGCCCTGTGTTCCTTTTCTCCGCCTCCCCTCCCCCCCCCCCCCCCCCCCCCCCCCCGGGGGGGATAGGTAGGGCACCCTTGACCCCACGCTTAAGTACTGGTACCGGTCCTAGGGTGGGAGATGTTGGGGCCGGGATGTTGCACGTCTGCTTACATATAAATGCCCGCCACTGATACCACAACCTGAAATGTTCTAGTTGTAGCAAGGCATAGCCATCATCCCCGGCGGGTTGGCTGTGGATCGACCCGCCCCGACCAACCAACCCACTGCTCATCTGTGGTCAATGCCCGCCTCATGCCGGTCAGATACGTCCGGCTATGCATATGACCTGCTGGCTGACGGCTAGGGCTGAGTCGGGGGGGGGGGGGGGGGGGGTGGGTGGAAGCGAGCTGGTCGAGGCAGCGGAGTCGCGACGACCCTCGACAAGGGCGGCCGCGACTCGCCGAGTTTCCGTTAACACCCCTCGCCTAGATATACCCTAGCTATAGCTGAGCGACGGTTCCGGTCGACTAGGGGAAGGAGGAGAAGGTCGCGGGTTTCGGCGGCTGTTTATCCGCCGCGGCGGGGTGGGGGGCGTGGGGCATCGTCCCCAAAATGGTGAACTTTCTGGTAACAGGGAGAGCGTCCAGAGAATGCACGCAAAGTACTGGGGAAGGAAAAAGCCTACATTTAAGCAAAATCCCAAAATAGTCGGGATGTGCTTGGCGCCTCGACGACGCGCCGATGGCTGACGACGACGGGATACGCACGGCGCGCACGTGGGAAGTCAAGCGCGATATACGCTATCAGTTAATATATCTAACGAGTCGGTCTTGTTACGGGATAACGCCGCGCCACCGCCCGATCACCAGTAAGTACCCCTTCTCAAAGACACCCCTACTTGATATTTATTGGGTTGCAACGTGGGTGTCGAGGCGATGGTCGTCCCGACAGTACTTACAGGTAGTTTATTTATACCACATACTCGCGGGGGAAATACGGGTACTTCGTGCAACAGGAATATATATGCAGCATAAAGGAATATTTCATTCCGCCCATTCTGCTGCTGAATAATATTCCCATACCTCCGAGCAGCGACTCGTTCTTCTATTGGCCATGACGCCATGTAGAACCCCCAGGTCTCCGGGCGGTGCACGCTGAACCATACTGCCGTACCATACGATGACCTGTACCGGCTTGTTACAATGGGAAGAGAGGGGCGGGGGGGGGGGGGGGGGGGGTGTTTAAGGTAAAGGGGGCTGAGGGACGCACCAGAGGCCACGATCAGTGATGTTGCAGCAGTAGGATACGTCCAGGTGTGTCAGCTGCTTCAACCCCTGCCGAACATTACATGGCGGTTGTCAGCGGGTCTCGCATATTCATCAGCAGCATGGCACAGCGTTATGTTGCAATATGTTGCGCAAATCAGCGGCATGCAGCTGTACCGCCGCAGACTCATATCACCAATATTGATGCTTCATCCAGTACCATGAAACGGGACGGCGGAAGGCCCCATAGAAAGTAAGTAGGTGATGGATCATGGGTCTCCCAATGTCTCATTAGCCGCCGCGTACTTCAACACCTATCGCAGGAATATGATAATGGGCCATAATGACATGTGCACTTAAAGCTATGGCTGTAGTCCGCTGTCCCTACTTCTGTCCCCAATCTGCTCCGAAACCGTTTACATCACCTGCAATTCTGGTGACACAACCTATTACCTTTCACTTCGTCAAGCGCTGCAGAGACCCATGCTGTAACAATGTGCATGACGTTTCATAGACACTACTCACTGGTGACGATACAAAATGTTAGAAAAGACCCACAAATATCCACATTTCATAAATCTGTATCAAAGCGCATTGTGATGGATCTATTGTGATGGATCTATTTGGAGCCTTAATTACACGACTCATAATGTGCGCTGCGTGTAGCCTCGTATCGCTGCGCAGCGCACCCTCTCACAGGTGTAGTCGCTACTTAGAACCGTATGACATAGCTTTTCCGATAAAGTAGTATGTGTAAGGTTTCGCGACGATGGATTCTAGACCTGTACACACAGAAACGGCCCACTGCTGATGCAAAACGTATTGACCGCCCCTCACCGCCCCGCCCGCGAAGAGGAGGATGAAACCACTATACCGGTGCAATAAACAAGTGGTCTTCACAAATACTATCCATGAAACGCCCGACCTGAAGCCGAAAATTGTTGATTGTTTTCTGGCCTGCGGACCAATAGATAGTATAAGCCTACGCGGTATCATGAGCACCCGAATAATGTTTGCGGGCCCGGCCTGCAGCAGTACTAACCTGCGGCTAGGACTTATTACGACTTGACTGATGACTTCAATGGCGTTATCGCCGCAGCAAGTATGTAGCCCGATAATGTCAAATTACGTTCAGCCTAATGAAATACTGTCGGGACTGCCACTTCACTACTACGTGCAGGACGGGTGATGTATTTGAGCTGCTGATCTTAAAGACCCAAGAAAAGCATATTTCGAGTTGCTTGACCACCCAGCGGTAATAATTCCATAAACTCCTAATGAAGAAATTGCAAAAACATAAAGAATTCCAACATTTGAGTCAGCCAATACAAATCCTTCCCCGATAGGAATAACTGCCCAGGTTACTTGACTTAAAAGAAAAGTTAAAATAGGTGCGAAAAGGAAAATTACAATATTAGCATGACTTGGTAATACTGGCTCCTTAAAAAGCAATTTTAGTCCATCTGCTATAGGTTGAAAACAACCAAATATACCTACAACATTAGGTCCTTTTCTTCGTTGCATTGATGCCATAATTTTTCTTTCAGCTAATGTTAAAAAATCTACACCTGACAATAAAGGAACAGTAATAGTTAAACTCTTAATAAGAATTATTAAAGAAATTATTTTAGTTGATATATGAAGATTAAGAACCTTACACAGAGCATTGGCTGAAGTTGTACCGTCTACGTTTGACCTCTAGCAGTCCTAGTAGGCAGGCCAGCTTCCGCCTTCCGTTCGTTGTTTTACTATTACCGCGCCTGCACCCGTGTCCGGATCGCAGAAATGGCGCAATGAGCAGTAATCCATATAATGTTGAAAGGAATCCATCGCTATAATGCCTATTATTGCATAAGTAATTCATACGGCATGAGCGATGTAGAGGTACAGGGCATCCGCACCTGCAGCGCCGCCAACCCCGCATCCGTGACCAGCGCCCAGCCCTGAATGCCGAGCCGCTGCAACTGGAGCAGAGAGTGAAGAAGCACCACGAGCCCGTGATCCGTCACCTGCCTGTGGGAAAGACATGCCCAGAGGCGAATGGGGATTTCCTCAGATGCGGCCGGCATGGGCGCACTCTCAAGGGTGTCAGTGCGCCGGTGTGCTCAGGGAGGGGGAGCAGCGTTGACAGGGTCTGCGGCAGGCGGGCTTCAGGCATGTTGCGCGGCAATGGAACGGCTCCCGCAGCTGCTACCGATGACCGCGCAGAGCGCAGGTCGTCCATCCACCCAGAAGCACAAATGAAGGGGGAAAAAAAGCCGCCGGGTAATGCCATCCAATGGTGAGCAAGTTAGCTTGGCAAAACGGCCGCAAGGCCAGAACATCAAAAAGAGAAAGGAAAGCAGAAGAAAACGACAGTTGGTTCCAGCATACCGGGATGGTGGGTGCTTGTAGGACAGTGCTGGATCATGCCCATGGCTCTCAGGGGCTTGAGGCAGTATGTGCGTAGGTGCGTGTGTGTGTGTGTGCGCGCGCGCGGGGTGGTGTGTGGGGGGGGTCCTTTGACGTGTTGAGAGGGGAATTTGGTGGCATTATCGGGCGGCCAATGGGGGTGGTAACGGGGGCGCACCGGCACCCGCTGATGACGAGGGAGCGCAGTGAGGTGAGGGGGCGCAGGCTCATGATGCCGGTGTCGCGGATGTTGCGGCAGTCGCTGAGCTCCAGCGTCGCCAGGCAGGCCATCTGGCCGAGGCAGCTGAGCGCGGCGTCGCTCAGCATCTCGCAGCAGTCCAGGCTGAGGCTCGCCAGCTGGGGGAGCCTCGACAGAAGGTGGACGTCCATGTCTGATGGCACCAGGCACTCCGAGATGTGCAGTGTGCTGCACTCGGCGACGGGCGACAGTCAGCACCGAGCATTTGCTCCCCCCTCCCCCCCCCCCCCCCCCCCCCCAATCCTATAATAACCCTCATAACAAGCCTCACACTGGCCTTAATATTGCAGACTGGGTCGCCTAAAATAAAGTTCGATACAGTTCCGTTAAAAAATTGTCAAGATTAGGTACTTGACCGGTACTTGACCATAATAGGTCTAGAGTAGGTACTAGACCGTGTTCGCAAGGGTTTTCATTACTACCGCGTCGGCACCCGTGTGTTAAAAACAATAACATATGGCGTACCCAAAGAATGTTATGGTAATTTATTCTAATCGCCTCGATGTGCATATTGGGTGGAGGCGTGTGTCATTGCAGCATACCTGAGGTGGCGCAGGGAGGCAATGGCGGGGATGCCAGAGGTGCATAAGGACTGCCACGTGGAGAGGTGCAGGCAGCGCAGGCTTCGGAGGGCAGCGAGACGGCGCACGCCCACATCGCTGACGTCCCAGCAGTTTTCCACTTTCAGGCTGGCGAGCCCGGTTAGGCGACACAGGGAGATGATGCCCTGGTCTGAGACCTGAAATTCCACCATGGTGGGGAGTGGATAGGTAAGGTTGCCTTTGTATGGTGACAAGAGAGATAGGGTGCCAACAGTATCCCAGGTACGCACGCACGCACGCACTCACGCACGCACTCACACACACACACACACACACACACACACACACACAGACACACACACACACAGACACACACACACACACGCATGTTTATTTACAAATATATGTGTATGTGCGTGCGTGTGTTTGTTTACTAGCTAGAACGGCCTAAGACGGACTCAGCCACTGAAACATCTACTGGCATGGAACGATGATATACCGCTTAAAGATTGTCATGTGTTTCGCATGCTGCCGCCTGTAAGATTCCCAGCGATGTCTTAGCGGATGCGAGGCGGCTTCACCTGCCAACATGCGGAGACATCCAGCGCCGTGAGACTGGGGACGGCGGCCACGAGCACGTTGATGGCGGCATCGCACACGTTCTCGCAGCCACTGAGATCGAGGGACCGTAGCCAACGCAGGCTCGACAGCAAACGAAGCCCCTCGCTCGTTAGCAGGCTCAGCTCTGACACGCACAACTCCTGCAGGCCTGGCGCTGCGGCCGCGAGCGCCTCCAGCCCCCAGTCGCTCACGGCGCAGCCGCCCACATCCATTACCGAGAGGCTAGTCAGACTATGAAGCATGGCTAGTCCGGAATCGGTGACCTTCGAGCCTCGCAGGCTCAGTCGACGTAGGCTGGGGGTGCGCCGAAGTGTCGGCATCAGATCGTCGTCGGCTGAGGGCGGCAGCCACAGCTCCGCGAGCGTGGCCATCGTTGGACAGGCCGACAGGATGGAAGCCAGTGGGCAGGAGGGAGGCTGCGCACGTAGGTCGAGGCTCGTCAGGCGCGGGAACGTCGCCCATAGCAGGTTCGGCCCCGCTGGCGGCAGGGCTGCCACGGGCGCGAGGTGCGCCAGCAGGGCGTCGTGCGAGGCGAGCCAGTCTCGGCACACCGCGCGGACTCGGGCACTCGGCGGCCGCGCGGGCGAGCACGACATCGATGGCTCTGAGAAGCCCTGCACGTCTCCGGGGTAAGCCCGATTGGTGATGTCCGACTGCATAGGCTGCCAGGCGCTGTCGCCCAGCAGGCAGGCCGCCACGCCATCGATGATACCGGTAGGTAGGTCCTGCCAAGCGGAAGACTGATGCGGCCGCACAGGTGCATGCCGACGTTTAAACGCCGAGCGACAAAGTAACAGGCCAGGGGAGACTCACAACGGGGTATCCCACATCTTGAGCGGGTTGTGTTGCAACTAGGTGTGTGTACTACAGTGCCCTGGCCACACCTGGTGGGCGCCGCGTTGCTCGTCGAAGCCGCCGCATGCCGCCACCGACGACGGATCGTCGGCCGCCACTGCGATTGCGTCCATGCAGCGCCGCTTCCCCAGCCCCGGCTGTGGCGCTCGTCGAGGCACCGAAACGCGCGCGGTTTGAGTCGTGTAAATCGACAGGTAGATGTTAGGTGAGGCAGAAAGGCAGTGCTGCTCGTATTCCCGGGAGCTGCGCCAAGGAGGAGGGTTTACTGGCCGCCGGCGATGGCGCGGGACGGTGGCGCCAAACTGCTCCTGACCCCACCACACACTCGCACCAGCTCAGCAAGGGGGTACGTCGTAGGTCAACAGTTCGTTACTCCATTCGCGTAGTACCACTAATGCATCCGTATATAGCTTGCGGGATGACGAACCGGTCGCCGAATGTCAACCTGTCTACTGCTTTCGTCGCCGATCATGATGAGACGTACAGGGTAGCTGGATTTTCTTCTGGATTTCTGCATGGATTTCTTGAATTTTGCAACTAGGACGTGTAATCATGATGAGACCGCAAGCGACTAAAATCCTTAGGTGCTACGGGCATTATTCATCGCAAAAGAAGCGCTACACGTACAGGTATTAAATCCTTAGGGGCATTTCATACGGACATCGCGTCATCAGATAATCCTGTCATCGGATAAATACTCGCACCGGAGCGTGCCACGTCGTAACTGATGACATGCCCCGCGCCGCTATCTGATGACAGACCCGCGAGTATACTGGACAAGGGGGCATTTCCATTTTAGACGGGGGCATTTCCAAATGGAAATGCCCCCGTGTACAGCGCACACGCGTCATCAGATAGCGGCCTCGGCCGGCCAATTTTCAAAACATTCTCGCCCAGTCTATCTACCTACTTGCCCGGCACACGCCGACGCCATGCCAGGCTCCACCGAGCAATCTCCGCAACGGACACCCAGGCGGGGCGAACCCACATGGGAGACCCCCCCTCCCCGCACTATGGGGGGTCGTATTGCCCGTGGGTTCACGGTTTCGCCGCGGGAGCTACGCGCGAAAGCCCGTGCACTGGCGGGGCGCAGCGGCTGCAGCCATGGCGCCTCGCCCGCCGCCACCGCGCTGCGCCCGTCTCGCCCGCCCGCGCGTGATCATCCCTCGACAGCCGGCGCAGTGCCTGATCCATGTCGCGCTTACTTCTCGTTGCCTGCACGGTTAGGATGGCGTGCGCCCGCGTTGCCATGGGGCGTGGCCCCGTTGTTGTTACAACCCCCTTAGGACTCAGGCCGAATAGTCGTCTAGCCATAGATAATCCTAAAGCAGGAGCTGAGTCTTAGTGCCCATTGCTGGATCGTTATTCCACACGGCCAGGAATAATGAGCGGAGATTTGGGAAAAGGGATTCTTACAATACCGGAATGCCGGTAACCTGGGTGACTGGCCCGGCGGTGGTTTTGCCGGCCTATTTATAGTCGCTGGTTTCCGTCATTCCGTGCGCTGCGTATTGATTCCAATTCCCGCCACTTGTGCTGCGTGTAACTACTAGACTAATACTAGAATCGACGTGTGCGGTCCTAACCCGCGGCCCGTCGCTATTTTAGTCATATACTACTAAGTACAGGCACGGTTCCTAGCACCTTCGCCTGTCCGCAGCACAGCGGTTATAATATTTTACTAATTTTTATTACATAAGGGCTTTCACAAAAGCGCACTACAAACAGAACTAACTTCCAACTGTGAAAGGTTGCCAACAAAAGAGAGACATAAGCCTGAAACCAAGGTCGAGCAGGAGGACAGGGAGCCAAGAACCAAGAAGGAGCCAAGGGAACCACGAAGTCACTTAGCTGCCAGGGACCAAAGGGACCCCCGCCCCGGGGTAGGCTATCAGCCGCGGCGAGGACGCTTGCAGCCAATGACCCGGGTCATAGCAACACATGCCGACGAGCGACGCGACGCAGGCGCAGGAGTACCATCACGTGCCGCACGCGCGGACGCGACCCCGCCAAGAACGTTGTCTGCATGTGCCATGTTGATGAGCAAGGAGAAACGGCGGCGCCACGCAGACAAGAGGTGGCCGATTTTTTGGCCAGTGTGTGTGTGGCTAGCTTTCGCGAGCTCCACCAAGAAAGCCTCGGCGTGCGGGGCCAGCGAGCCAAACTCGGAAACGGCGAAAGGAACAAAGCGAAGCATGCCGTCGGCGTTTCGGACACCCTCGTCATACTTCTGGATTTTGTGGCGCTCTGCAGCCCTCAAAGCAGTCGTTGGATCCGAGCTTGACACGCCGAGGATGGGGGCAATGGTGGTATCGATAGCAACCGTGTTTCCGCGGATACCGCCATACCCGAAAAGCCCAACAGTAGTAGTATAATATTTTACTACTATTGCTATAGCAAATGCTATAGCGTTCTAGATGGTTCTAGTAGGCTCTAGTACCTACTACTAATACTCCACTAAGGCAGCGCTCCATCTCACGCTTGGTATCATCCGCAGGTGACACCATAGCGTACGACAATCGCGCTACTCCTAGTACGCAGGCGTAAGTACAGGTTACTCGCACCCCATGTGGGTACTCGTAATACTGTCCTGCACTACTAGTCGCCTGGTAGTCGCTCGTACTGACGCCTCGTCGTCCTCGTACCAGTACTTCGCCTTCACTTGTACTCGCACTCGCAATGCTCATACTCGTACTTCGCTTGGCTTGTACTCGTTCTCGTCCGACTCAGTCGCCAGTTCTTCGCTCCTTCGTCGGCTCCCGCAGTACAAAGTACAGCAGTGTAGAGTACATAACACTCTCACCATGTTAATGAACAGCGGCCGCGCTGTTCGCCAGTACGTTTAGCAGAACTTGGTCGTCGTTGTAGAGTCGCGTAGCCAGAATATGTACAGATATGTACAGCGGTGACACTCGTCATAGAGGCAGTCCCTTCGAAAAAAAAAATCCTCATAGTCGAGCATCATCTTGTGGTGCCACAAGTCGCAGCAAGTCGCCACCAATGGCACCGATAGGTGTCGTTCGGTGGGTAGCCACAGAAATGCAGCATTCTTCGAGCTCAGCCTCGTCGCGTCGAACTGTCGCAAGTCCCCATTGACTCGTAGCGTGTGCGCCATCGCTCCCGCCATCGGAACGCACACTCGCGTAGTCGTGGTCTAAGATCATGTACCATAGGGTCTTGCGTCGCAGTTCGCCGAGTTAGCAGGCTCGCATCTTCTCAGCGGTGTCGGCATCGGCACGCAGCGCTTCGGTGTCGCTCATCGCTTAGCAGTAAGTCGTCGCTGCTCGCGATGTCGTCGGTGCGTCACATGTCGCGCCCGACACAGCACTCGTGCTCGCAGTCGTTCACTCGCTGAACCGTAGTCGCATGTCGTCCACGGATTTTTCTACTCTCGATTTCGGTCAAAGCTTGTAGCAGGGCTGGTAGAGGGAATCATCGGCCAGTACCTTACAGTACTTCCGCAAGTAGATAACCGTCCCATACCGGATACCTCCTCGCCATTTGTAGTCGTAGTCATCTTCTCATCGCAGCAGTACAATACCTCCGTCCCATACCGGTGATACTGTATTCGGTTCTGATGCATTGAGTCGTAGACATACTTGTGCAAATATCCTCCTGTATTTCCTGTATTTATACCCGTGGCCTCCACAGTAGATCCGTAGTCACTCCTTCGGTGTCTGCTGTGGTACGACGCGCTCCATTCGGTACCGTACAGCATACAGCATGTACAGGCAGGCAACGCGCCGAGTCTCGGTCGCCTCTCCGCAGCTCCCATCGCGCCATCGTCGCGTTGGCCGTCGTCAAGTCTTCTGTCTTGGCAGCATGCAGCAGGGTCTCCTCCGCCATACCGCATCATGTCGAGAAAATGCGCGCGTCCGGACATTGAGCCGTGGTCACCCAGGATTTTCACCTGACGGCTCAAGTCATAATCTCGCAGCGCTCTCCTCGAATCTGATTCTGCAGCTGTTTTGTACTCGCGTACGAAATTAATCGTACCAGCACCTCATGGTTGTACCGGTAACCACAGCTGTTCTGTCTTCTTCTTCTTCTCAGTTCGATTTTCGTGTGGCAGGTTCATTCTTCATCGCAGAAAAAAAATCTGCGGTTCTTCTTGTTCGCTATACCAGCTCGTTACCAGTAGTCGCTACTGTGCCGATAACGGCTGATACATGTCGGTTCTGGTTGATGTCGCGCCATCGCCAACTCGCGTCGTCGGAACTGTAGCTGGGGTCGCGAGTCGCACGTTGCTCCGCCCTCAGGGCTTCGCAGCTTGCAGCGTCATCGTTACACATCTCAGATCGAACGTTCGGCTGCTTCTTGGTACTCGCAATCTTCATCCCTTCGCTAGTTCATAAATTCGCTCGCTCGTTGTCGCATCCTCCTCATCGTCGCTACATCGTTCTCGCCACGTCGAACTTGACTCCATCTATCAAAGCCGGTGCGCATCCTCGGTGGGCGTCCCCGCCATAGGATCCTTGACATCTGAAGTCTTCTTCTGTCCCTATCTCGCCTCTCGCTCTCGTCGCTATGCCGCTTCTCTTGTGGAATCCGGAACCATGTGCTCCGGTCACCGCTTCGAAACCAAGTGTTACAGCCCCCTTAGGACTTAGGCCGAATAGTTGTCTAGCCATAGATAGTCCTAAAGCAGGAGCTGAGTCAAGGGCCCATTGCTGGATCGTTGTTCCACACGGCCAGGAATAATGAGCGGAGATTTGGGAAAAGGGATTCTTACAATACCGGAATGCCGGTAACCTGGGTGACTGGCCCGGCGGTGGTTTTGCCGGCCTATTTATAGTCGCTGGTTTCCGTCATTCCGTGCGCTGCGTATTGATTCCAATTCCCGCCACTTGTGCTGCGTGTAACTACTAGACTAATACTAGAATCGACGTGTGCGGTCCTAACCCGCGGCCCGTCGCTATTTTAGTCATATACTACTAAGTACAGGCACGGTTCCTAGCACCTTCGCCTGTCCGCAGCACAGCGGTTATAATATTTTACTACTATTGCTATAGCAAATGCTATAGCGTTCTAGATGGTTCTAGTAGGCTCTAGTACCTACTACTAATACTCCACTAAGGCAGCGCTCCATCTCACGCTTGGTATCATCCGCAGGTGACACCATAGCGTACGACAATCGCGCTACTGCTAGTACGCAGGCGTAAGTACAGGTTACTCGCACCCCATGTGGGTACTCGTAATACTGTCCTGCACTACTAGTCGCCTGGTAGTCGCTCGTACTGACGCCTCGTCGTCCTCGTACCAGTACTTCGCCTTCACTTGTACTCGCACTCGCAATGCTCATACTCGTACTTCGCTTGGCTTGTACTCGTTCTCGTCCGACTCAGTCGCCAGTTCTTCGCTCCTTCGTCGGCTCCCGCAGTACAAAGTACAGCAGTGTAGAGTACATAACAGTTGTCGTCCTCATCGGTGTTCGCTTTGTCTGTATGCGGTGTGTCCATGTCTATGTCCAGTGCGGCCCCGGCAACGGGCAGCATCCGAGGGAACGCGCTGCCCTCCGACTGCGCGTTGCCGTAGGGAAGTGCAAACCCTCCAACTTCGTCTACGGCAAAGCTGGGACGCTCCATGACTGTCCAGTGTGAATGGGCGGGAGGGACAGGGCGACAGACACAAGGGAAAAGATGGTGTTTGCGGGCCTGATGGCGGCGGCGGAACTAGAAGCGCCGGCCGATTTCTTGCGATATCTGATGACAGACCAACGAATATTGTTGTTTGTCCGTATGAATCACATCTCTTGTCATATGCGTTAGCGTTGTCGACGTGGCAGCCCGCGGTGCGCGAACGGTAGATGATGACAAGGATTATCTGATGACGCGATGTCCGTATGATATGCCTCTTATTTATTGAGATTGGTTCGGGGTGCGTCGCGAAAACTACTGCTCAAATCGTAGAATTCTGACATAAAGATGCGTTTAAGAGTTGGTCACGTGCGGCGCGCGCCGTAAGAGTTGGATACGTGCTTGCGACCTCCCCAGACCCCCGGCTTCTAGCTGTGGCGTGGCCGGTGGGGGTTCAGCACCGTGGGGCGTCCTCCGGCCCCTCCATGCCCCTCTGCTAGGGTGTCTCCCGTGGGGTTCGCGGTCCCGGCGGGGGCGGCGGTGGTGGTGGGCGCGCGGCAATGCGATGGGGCGGGTGCAGTCGTCGGCGCCCGGCGGGGGCGTTGACTGGCAGTTCCGGTGTTGCGATGGCAGCTGCGGACGCACCTACCAGCGGCCCGCCTCCCCCCTGTGCACGCACGTGAACCACGGGATGGAGTCCGGCGACCCGGCGGTAGCTGCCATGCACCTTGCCTACGCTGCGGCTTTCGACGATCCCTCTGCGTATGTGCGGCGCGCCCCAGGAGCCGGCTGCCCGCGCTCGGGCCACCACATGTTCCATGGCGCGCCAGCGGCGGCCCGTGCCGCCACCTCCGAGTTATGCCGCCCCCCTCCTCCCACAGCTCCGCCCCCCCGGTGTGGCTCGTCTCCCGGCGTCGGTCGGCGGCTTGCTTTGCGTGCGGGCGCCGCCGCGCCAGCACGCGCCGGCTGCTGCCTCAGCCGCCCATGATGCCGCCCTCGCGGCCACCGCTCGGTGGTGCGCTACCAGCGACGCCTACCGCAATATGCTCCGTACGCCGCTGCGGGGTACGGCTGTCGGCGTCTGTCCCGCAGCTCGGTCTGTCCTCTTTCCCCTGATAGACCGTACGCTGGCCTATGTTGACCGCTTCCCTCCTACCGACGACCGGTCGTACAGGGCCGAAGGCGCTGTCTGCATATTTGCGGGGCTACTACTGCGACCCTACCCATCCAGCAGCCCCGCAGTTATGCGGAAATTGGCGGAGCGGCGAGTGCGGCTGTGGGAGGCAAGGGATGCTGTGCGCGCCGGCTTCTCGGTGTGCGGGATGCAGCTACCGTGGCGCGAATCGCGGGATGGCAGCGAGTTACACAATTACCGGATGGAGGCTGGTGAGCTGCCGACGACCACATCTCGGAGTGCCCGCCGACGGAAGGGCCCGCGATCTGCGAGGGCGCGGGCGGCTTCTGCTGAGGTTGCGGAAGGGGGCGCCGATGCTGCGGCTGATGGCGGGGTGCCGCCGGCAGTGGTGGATGGCTGCTCACCGCCAAGCGGCGAAAGTCACTGCTGTGCAGGAGCTGCGCCGCGCTCGCCATGCGCTGGACACTGCCGACTTCGGTATGGTGTGTGACGCCGCTGCGGCGCTCCTTGCCCTCGATGCCCTCCATCCGCCTCATACTGCCACCGGCCCGGAGAACACTCCCCCCGAAGAACCGCCGGACCTGCAGCGGGCGCCGCCGTCGTGGGGCGACAACGCGGATGAGGAGGCGGTGAGGGGAGGACCAGCGGCGGGTTATGAGTCGCGCGCCCCGCCTTTTCGCTGGGCATGGTGGTGTTGGGGGCACATTAGGGACCTAGACGTACCTTCATGGCGCATGTGGGTGAACCGCTGCCTGGCGGGGCGGTGCCACTCGCGCACTGCGGCTTTCTTGGCGAGTGGCACCGTCTTTGCGCTACACAAGGAGGTTATACAGTTAGGGCGGCGAGCCGCTGGTACGCCCGCTCGGCGTCGGCTCCGTGCTGGTGCGCCTGGCCTACGCCCACGCTCTGCGGCAAGTGCGCGCCGATGCGTGGGAGGTGCGGCAGTCTCGGGTGCCTCACGCAGGTCAGGCAGACAAGGCTGTCGTAAACACAAAGAAGGCAGCAGAGAGAGAAAGAAACAATGGTTACAACGTTGTCACCACCCGCCGCTATTTATGCGTGTGGCTAGCTCACAGCTAGCCACCACCAAGCGGCACGCGCACTGCTAAGCGCGTCACCGTGAAGAGTCGTGCCTCGAAGTGTCGAACAGGAGGTCGTCGCTTAGAGACCTCCGCACATGTAGTTGACACATCAGTTTATACACAAGTATACAACTGATGTTCCAGAGGCAGGCACATTATACTTGTGCCCGCTACGGGTACGCACATGCGTATTATCCCGTAACTACTACTGAACAGTGTACCGGTACCAGTAGGACTCGTCTCATGATTCATCATCCACCAGTACTCGTATTGTGGCGCGTGACACACGCGCGCACACATACGATACATCAGGTACTCGTACATGAATGATGCTACGATCATACAGTACCCGTACAGAGTATGCCATTATTGTCACACTACATCTCTCCCCCCTTGACAACAGTGTGAAATAGCATTCCACAGGCAGTTTAATT
>VCJN01000743.1:0-16581 GCA_006384855.1 Tetraselmis striata
ACGCCCGCTCAGGCGTCGACGGTCACATCCACATCGAGAAGCGGCGCATATTGCTGCGCGCCGAAGATGTCCGGATCGCCCGGGCTTCCGCTCGGGCGCGGACGCAGGATGGTGAACTTGATCGCATAGGCCGGATCGTATTCGACGAAATCGGTGATGCGGTTGTCGCCGATGTTGAACAGGGCCGAGACACTCGCCCGCGTCAGCGCGCCGGAGCGCTTGACCATCTCGTAGACATCGCGCTCGCGAAAGATCACGTCGAAGGTGATCTTGTCCGTTCCCGCATTCTTCGAGCGGATGGTCTTGGCCAGTTCCGAGAGCTTCTTGGTCGTCATCATGCAGTCTCCAGAACGTCGGAGCCGACGATCTCGCTGTGGGTGGGGAACAGGGCGAGCGGATCGTTCACCGCCATGGTGTGGTTCAGGGTCCAGCGGCAGCCGGGGCTTGCCTCCATCACCTCGTCAAAGACAAAGGACACGCCGCCGGCGGTGCCCTTCACCTCGGGCAGGCGGGCGTAGAACAGCTGCCGCGTGCCGGTGATCGTCAGTTCCTCTGCCATCTCGCGGGTCGGCGCCACGCCCTGCACCACGATCAGGAGCTCATGGGCCGGCTTGTCCTTCAAGGGCTCCATTTCGCCCATGATGCCGTTGCGGCCGAAGACGTTGTAGTGCAGCTCCCAGCCATCGTCGCCGAAGCGCTCGCGCACCTGCGTCCGCGCCCATTCGATCACCGCATCGACATTGGCGATCGTATAGGGATCGCGAATGCCGGCCATGCCGACGAAAACGCTCGCCGAGCCGCCCCGAGCCTTCCAGCTTGACGCGGAACTCCTCAGCCGGGACGAACTTCATGCCGGTCACGCGGGTGGTCTTCTCGCTGACCTGCTCATAGTGGCAGTCGGTCATGTCGAGCAGGCCGCCGGCGACATACTCGTGGAACGGGTTGGAGCGCTCGTACATGGCGTGACCGGCGACCGAGGCGACCGTGCAGCGCTGCCCGGGATGCATCGCGGTCACCTCCACAAACTCCGGCGTGATCTCGCCCATCACGGTCTCCTTCGCGCCATAGGGTTCGGCGCAGAAAGAGGCGCATTCCAGCACCTTGCCGAGGTAGTAGGCCTGGGCGTCGGGAAAGCCCTCGTGCAGGGCGGCGGCGGCGAAGATCGCGCTGTCGGAGGAGCGTCCGCCGATGATCACGTCGCAGCCTTCTTCCAGCAGGGCCCGGAACGGATGCACGCCCGCCATGGCGACGATCCGGTCGGTCGCGTCCAGCTCGGCCTCGTCGAGGTCCGGCCGGCCGTCCAGGCCCCGGACCGGCGATCCGCCGCGAATGCTGGCGCGAACCGTCTCCTTGTCGACCTCGGAGTAGAACCAGCCGAGGCGGAAGGGCGCGAGGTCATGCTTGCGGGCGAGATCGCGGATGATTTCCACATACATGTCGACCCGGCTGTTGGTGCCCGTGTCGCCGGCAGAGCCGATGATCATCGGCTTTCCGGTCTTGCGGGCCGCCAGCAGCATGACCTCCAGGTCGTGCTCCTGCCAGGCGCGGGGGCTGGCGCATGTGTCGCTGCCGAGCGGAACCGGACCGATGTCGTCGCTGCCGGAATCGGCGGCGATATAATCGGTGCCGGCCTCGACGGCGATGCGAAAGCTCTCCGTCTTGAGCGGCGCGAAGCCCAGATGCCCGTTCGGGCAAATGACCTTGAGCGATTTCGTCATGTCTGAATTCTCCGGTCTGAATATCCCGACCGCCCCTATGCAGGGAGCATGCCAATCACAAATCGCGAAAAAAGTTCATTATTCGCAATATCTTATTGAAAAAACCCGTCATCCGCTGCGATGCGCGCGCCGTTCGCACGCAGCCATGCGCGGTTCTCACGCATCGATCATCCCGAGCTTGAGCATCTGGTGGCGCAGCGCGTGCCGGCTGATCTTGAGAAGGGCCGCCGCGTCCTTGAGATTGTTCTTCGAGGTGCCGAGCGCCTGTTCGATCAGCTTGCGCTGATAGGCTTCGGTCGCCGCGCGAAACCCCATGGAGAGATCGGCGCGCGCCGAGGCCGGCCCCGCGCCGCTTCCGCCGCGCACCGTGCGCAGGATCCGGTCCGGCAGGTGATGCGGCTCGACAATGTCGTCGTCTTCCAGGATGAAGATGCGCTCGATCAGGTTTTCCAGTTCCCGCACATTGCCCGGCCACTGGTACTGCAGGAAAATCTCGGCGGTCTCCGGCGACAGCCCCTTGATCGCGCGCTTGTAGCGCGCGTTGAAGCGGGAGATGAAATAGTCGGACAGCTTCAGGACATCGTCGCCGCGCTCGGCGAGCGCGGGAATATTGATCGCCACCACCTGCAGGCGGAAATAGAGATCCTCGCGGAAATTGCCGGCCACCACCTCCGACAGCAGCACCTTGTTGGTCGCTGCAATGAAGCGGACGTCGACGGAGGTGGTCTTGACCGCGCCGACCCGGCGAAACTCGTGGGTGTCGAGCAGGCTGAGCAGCTTGGTCTGGAGCATCGGCTCCATCTCGCGGATCTCGTCGAGGAAGATCGTGCCGTGGTTCGCCGCCTCGACCAGCCCGACCTTGCGGTCCACCGCGCCGGTGAAGGCGCCCTTCTCGTGGCCGAAGAGTTCCGATTCCAGCAGGCTTGAGGGGATCGCCGCGCAGTTGATGTCGACGAACTGCTTCGAGGCGCGGGCGGACAGGCGGTGCAGCATGCGCGCGACCATGCCCTTGCCGGTGCCGGTCGGCCCGTAGATCAGCACATTCTGCGCCGGCGAGCGGGCCACCCGCTCGATCAGGGTCCGCAACGCCAGAATGCTCGGATGATCGCCGATCAGGTCGTTCTGGTAACCCGTCATGCCCGCCCCTTGCGCCCCCTTGGGAGCGCCGGCGACGCTCACAGGGCGAACCGCTTCCACGTCCCAAGACATGGGGTTCCCTCGTGGAAATATAGACAAGGATCGTGGGCGGAATAAACCACCGACGACAGCGTCTGCGCCTCCGTGCCCTCGGCATGCTGGCAAACGGGCGCAGGCGCGCCCGCGTCGTCCGTGTGCCGGGCCATCAGCGCCATCACCTCGGCGACCTCGCCGGTCAGCTCGGGCAAATGCTGCGACAGGAAGGCGCGCCGCTGCTCGGAATTCGCGGCAATACGGTCGTCGTCGGGCGGCAGCGTGTCGTCGCGAAGCTCCGCGGACAGGAAGTGATTCGTGCGCAGGACCCGCTCGCCCTCCTCCACCGCGACGAACGCGGCGCCCAGTTCCACGGCGGCTGCCGCCCCCGCCTCATCGGCGAGGATCAGCGTGCCGCCTCCGGCATGCGGGACGGAGCGGATGAAGGCCAGCGCCTCGGCCACATCGGCGCAGCGCGCGAGCACCCGCGTCATCAGGAAATAGCGCAGCCAGCCGACCCGATGGGTGCGCGCGCCGATCTGGGTATCGGCCAGCATCAGCCCGCGCGCGTTCATGCCGCTGGAATAGGCGCCGGGGCTGCCGAGGCTGCCGACGCAGAGCATCGATCCGGTGGCAATGTCCGGCCCGCTGTGGCGGGCCACGGTCTGGATCCCCAGATGCGTGCCGGAAAAAATCCCGGTTCTTGACAACGAGCGGCCCGTCGCGACCGGCGGCAAGCGCAAAGGCGCTGCAGCCGTCGCCATCGAGGGGGGCGCCATCGAGCGTCGCGCCCTCGCCGAGATCCCCGATGATGCGCATGTGCAGATGGGCGAAGAGGTCGTCCACCTCCAGAGCGAAGCCCTCGGCGATACCGGACACTTCGGCGAGCGATTCGGGATCGTGTTCTTCCACGAAGCGGCGCTGCGCCGCCAGATAGGCGAGCGCCCTGTCGTCGAAGACACCGGCCCGGCGGGCCTCCTGCACGCGTGCCACCATCGCGGCGGCGACCCGCGCGGGCATCGCTGCCCGATGCCGAGGCCTGAGCCAGACCGCGCTGAAAGGCGTCGCCGCGCAGCTCCAGCGGCTGAAGCTCCTCGATGTGCTCCATCATCGCGCCTGCGCTCCCGCTGCGGTTTCCCGGACGGAGAGGTCTTCGGACAGCCGGTGACAGGCTGCCTGATGACCGGGCGCAACCTGCTCGGAGATCGGTGCCTCACGCCGACAAACGTCGATCGCCAGGGGGCAGCGCGTGTGGAACTTGCAGCCCTTCGGCGGGTCGAGCGGCGAGGGAAGCTCGCCGGCGAGCCGCACCCGCTGGTGCTTGCCCGGCGCATCGACGTCGGGTACCGCCGACATCAGGCTCTGCGTGTAGGGATGGCGCGGCCGGGCGAGGACATCGTCCGTCGGCCCCATCTCGACGATCTCGCCCAGATACATCACCGCCACCCGGTCGCTGAGATAGCCGATCACGGAAATATCGTGGGAGATGAAGAGATAGGTTAGCCCCATCTCGTCCTTCAGCTCCAAGAGCAACTGGATGATCTGCGCCTGGATCGAGACATCGAGCGCGGAGACCGGCTCGTCGCAGACGATGAACTCCGGATGGCTGATCAGCGCCCGCGCGATGCCGATGCGCTGGCGCTGGCCGCCGGAAAACTGATGCGGATAGCGGTCGAGATGCGCCGCGTTCAGCCCCACCCGCTCCAGAATGCGCGCCACCGTCTCGCGCACCTCCCGGGTGGTCTTCGCCAGTCCGTGGAGCCTCAGCGGCAGGCCGACGATATCGGCGACCGTAGAGCGCGGATTGAGCGAGGCGTAAGGATCCTGAAACACGATCTGCATGCGTCGGCGCATGTCCTTCAGCGCGCCGGCCGACAGCGCGGTGACATCCTCGCCGTCGAATGTGACGCGGCCCGCCGTCGGCTCGTGCAGGCGCAGCACGGCGCGCCCGAGCGTGGACTTGCCGCAGCCGCTCTCGCCGATCAGGCCGAGAACCTCGCCGCGCTCGACATGAAACGAGACGTCATTGACGGCCTTGACCGAGAAGGGCCGCACGCCGGCGAGCCGGTTGGCGAGCGTTTGCCGCCCTTGGTAGACCTTGGACAGATTTTCGACGCTCAGAAGCGGTTTGGCCGGCGATGTCATGCGACCTCCTCCTGCGTGAGGGCAATGCAGCGCGCGCGACGGTCGGGACCGACGCTGCGCATCTCGACGGACTGCAGGCAGGCATCCGTGCGTTCGGGACAGCGCGAATAGAACCGGCACTGCGGCGGCAGCCCGACCAGATTGGGCACCTGCCCCTGAATGGGCCGGATCGGCTTGCCCCGCAGCGACAGGCGCGGAATCGAGCCGAGAAGCCCGCGCGTGTAGGGATGCTGCGGATTGGAAATCACATCCACCGTCGACCCTTCCTCGACGACCTGTCCGGCATACATCACCATCACGCGGTCGCAATGTTCGGCGACCACGCCCAGATCATGGGTGATCAGCACCACGCTCATGCCGAGCCTTGCGCGGATGTCGGAAATCAGCTCCAGCACCTGCGCCTGAATGGTCACGTCGAGCGCCGTGGTCGGCTCGTCGGCGATCAGGAGCTTGGGGCCGGGGGCAAGCGCAATGGCGATCATGATGCGCTGGCGCATGCCGCCGGAGAACTCGTGCGGATACTGGCCGAGACGGCTGTCGGGCGAGGGAATGCCGACGAGCCGGAGCATCTCCACCGACTTGTCGCGGATCGCGCGCCGCCGGGCAGCGCCGCGCGCCGGCAGGTCGTCGTCGTGGGCATCCAGCATCTCGGAGAGCTGCTCGCCCACGGTCAGCGCCGGATTGAGCGCCGTCAGCGCGTCCTGCATGGTCATCGAGATGTCGCGGCCGCGAATGGCGCGCATCTCGCGGGTGGACAGGCGGGTCAGATCCTGACCCTCGAAGCGGATGGCGCCGCTTTCGATGCGCCCCGGCGAACGCACCAGCCCCATCACCGAGGAAAAGGTGACGCTCTTGCCGGAGCCCGATTCGCCGACGACGCCGAGGCACTCGCCGCGCCGGACCGTGACGTCGACACCGTCGACCGCGCGCACCACCCCCTCGCTCGTGTCGAAGACCGTGCGCAGGCCGTCGACCTCAAGCAGATTTTCGTTGCGAGACATGGTCACTCCTGAAACCGCGGATCGAAGGCGTCGCGCAGGCCCTGGCTCGCCACATTGATGGCAAGCACGAGCACAAGGATCGCGAGACCGGGGAAGGTGCTGACCCACCAGGCACCGAGGATATGGGCCCGCCCGTCGGCGACCATCGAGCCCCAGGAGGCCGTCGGCGGCTGAACCCCGAGACCGAGGAAGCTGAGGCTGGCCTCGAGGATGATCACATGGGCAATGCGGATGGTCGACACGACGATCACCGGCGACAGGATGTTGGGCAGGATCTCCTTGACCATGATGTGCCCGGAAGAGGCGCCCAGCGCCCGCGCGGCCTCGACATATTCCAGCTCGCGCGTCGCCAGCGTCTCGCCGCGCACCACCCGGCAGGGGATCACCCATTCCTTGTAGGCGAGCGCCAGGATGATGTTGACCAGCCCCGGCCCCATCATCGCCATCAGGCCGATGGCGAAGATCAGGTAGGGAAAGCTCAGCAAAATATCGACGAGACGCGAGATTGCCACGTCGACCCAGCCGCGGAAATAACCGGCGGCGAGACCGGCGGCGATGCCGACGGTGGTCGCGACGAAGATCACGGCCGCACCGATGAAGATGGAAATCCGCGAGCCGTAGATGATGCGCGACAGGATATCGCGCCCCAGCGCATCGCAGCCGAGCAGATAAGCCCATTCGCCGCCCGTCTGCCAGGCCGGCGGCTGCAGGCGGCGGAAGAGGTCCGTCTCGTTGGGATCATGCGGCGCGATGAAGGGCGCGAAGATAGCCAGAAGCACGAAGAGGACAACGATGCCGACGCTCGCCATCGCCAGGCGATTGGACGCGAACTGGCGCAGGTTGCGGCGGAAGATCGTCTGGCCGGCACCGGAGGCAGCCGCGACCGGTGCGGAATTCAGGACAGCACTCGTCACAGCTTCACCCTCGGATTGAGCGTCGTGTAGAGAATGTCGGCGATGAAGTTCAGCAGCACGTAGGTCACCGCGTAGAACAGCACCGCCGCCTGGACGAGCGGGTAGTTGCGCAAAAAGACGCTTTCGACCACCAGCCGCCCGAGGCCGGGCCAGCCGAACACCGTCTCGACGATCATGTTGCCGCCGAGCAGCGATCCGGTCTCGATGGCGGCCACCGAAACGGTCGGGATCAGCGCGTTCTTCAGCGCGTGGCGAAACAGGATGCGCCCGCGCTTCAGCCCCTTGGCCTCGGCGAAGACGATGTAGTCCTGCCGCATCACCTCAAGCATCGAGGTGCGGGTGACGCGCATCAGGATCGCGGTCATCGGCAGACCCAGGGTGATCGCTGGCAGCAGGATGTGTTTGAACGCGTCCCAGAAGGCATCCGGGCGTCCGCGCAGCAAGGTGTCGATCAAAAGGAAATGGGTGATCGGCTCGATCTCGCTGTCGAACCCGATCCGACCCGACACCGGCAGCAGTTGCAGGTGCACCGCAAACAGCATCAACAGCAGGATACCGAACCAGAAGCCCGGCAGCGAGACGCCGAGCAGCGATCCGACGGTTGCCATCTTGTCGAGGATGGAGTTGCGCCGGATCGCGGCCAGGACGCCGAGGGGGATCGCCGTCACCAGCGCGATGATCAGGGCGACGAGACTAAGCTCGATGGTCGCGGGCAGACGCTCGACGATCACGTCGAGCACGGGCCGGCGGTGATAGAAGCTGGTGCCGAAATCCCCCTGCACCGCGTTTCCAAGGAACACGAAGAACTGGCGATGGACCGGAAGGTCCAGGCCGAGGTCCTCGCGCATCGCCTGTTCCTGCTCCGGCGTGACGTTCTGATCTCCGATCATGATGTCCACCGGATCGCCCGGGGTCAGCGCCATCATCAGGAAGACGATCACGCTCACACCGAGCAAAACGGGGACGAGATGGAGCAGCCTTTCGGCGAGCTTGCCCAACGACATATGCTTGTCCCGTCCGTTCTGGGGTCAATCGACGCAAGCGTCGTGCAGGTTGATGCGGCTGTCCGCGCTCGGACGCCATCCCTTCAGCCGCTTGGACACGCCGTAGATGTCCTGCGGAACCCACAGGTAGAGATACGGCAGCTCCGCGTTGACGATCTGCTCGGCCTTGCGGTAGAGCGCGGCGCGCTTTTCCGTGTCGAGTTCAACCGCCGCCTCGTCGAGCAGGCGGTCGACCTCCGGATTGGAATAGCCGGCGGAGTTGCCGCGGTCGTTGGTGCGGTGCGTCGGGGTGAAGATGTCGAAGGGATCGAGCGACCCGTTGCCCCAGGAGGTGAAATACATGTCACCGGACTTCGGCCCGCCCTTGGTGCGCCACTTCTGCGTCATCTGCGCGCCCTCGCCCACCGCGACACGGGTGTTGAACCCGCCCTTGGTGAGCAGCGAGGCAACCGCCTCGGCAATGTCCTTGTAGGCACCGACCGTGTCCATGGTCACCTCGACGCCATCGGGATATCCGGCCTCGGCAAGCAGGGCGCGCGCCTTTTCCGGGTCGTATTCGTAGACCGGCAGGTCGGTGCTGGCCGCGAAGGCGTCCGGAGACAGAATGCCCTCAATCCGCGCGGCGTTGCCGCCGAGAATGCGGTCGATGATCAGATCCTTGTCGATCGCGTGGGCCGCGGCCTGACGCACCTTGGGATTGCTGAACAGCTCGCCTTCCATGTTCATCGCGACGAAGAAGCTGCGGGTGCCGTTGACGGTCATCACGTCGGTGCCGGGATTGTTCTTCACCTGCTCGACTGAAAAGGGCGGCAGCTCGTTGATAATGTCGACGTCGCCGGACAGAAGCGCGGCCACGCGCGATGCCGATTCGGGAATGATCTTGAAGATCGCCCGTTCGGCGCAGGCCTTGCCGACCGGCTCGATGGAGGGCGCGCCGCCGTAATAGCCCTCGAACCGCTCCATGATGATGGCGTCGCCCTTGCGCCAGTCGACCAGCTTGAAGGGGCCGGTGCCGTTCACCTGGGTCGCGAGACCTTCGGTTCCCACCTTCTCGACGAAGGCCTTGGAGACGATCTCCTGGAAGGGCAGCATCGCCGGCAGGATCGGCCAGGGTTCGGACAGGGTGACGCGGACGGTGTTGCCATCGCGGACCTCGACGGCTTCGACCGGTCCGAGCAGGCTCTTGCGCGGGCTGGTCTGGCCGTCGCCCATCGCGCCTTCGGCCGTCAGCCGCTCCAGCGTGAAACGCACGTCCTCCGCCGTCAGCGGCGAGCCGTCGTGAAAGGTGATGCCGTCGCGGATGCGGAAATCATAGACCGTCGGCGAGACCAGCTCGTAGGATTCGGCGATCTCCGGCACCACCTTCATGTCGCCGTCGCGGGTGACGAGACCGTCGTACATGTTGCGAATGATGGTCTCGGTTTCGCGGTTGCGGTGATTGGCCGGATCCAGCGTCATGGCATCGAGCGTAAAGCCAACCCGAAGCTCCGAAGCCTGCACGGCCGAGAGCGAGACGCCCAAAGCCGCCGCCGTCGCAAACAGAACTCGTCCTAGTCTAACCATCCAAACGTCCTCCCGTTTCTGTCGTATCCGGCCCTGCCTCGGCAGGCCTCACTATGCCGGCTCATTCGGGTTAGCAAGCGTCATGCCAGATACCACCATTCAAGACGGGAAGTTTTTTACCTTTTATATCATATATTTAGAGATAAGGCGCTCCGAAAGAACCTGACAAGCCGAAAGTAATGCGGGATTCTCACGCATGCGATAAATTTTCACGCGCCGCCGGAAGTCCGCCCCAGCCGTCGTTGCAGAGCGAAAGCGCGACCTGGGGAAGCGCCAGCCGGATCGAAAGATCCGGGAGGCGCGTGGACGGCAGCGGCGCCGGGCCGGCGCGCCCTTTGTCGGGCGTCAAGCTGACCCGACAGGGGACAAATGCGCGTGGACGGGGAAGCGGTCAGGCTTGTTCCCGGCGCGTCCTGCCCGGCCGCTTTCTCACGATCAGCTGATAATCGAAGCTCAGGATCTCCAGGCGGTGGCGCTTCATGCGCAGGAAGGCATTTATGGCGCTGGCGGGATTTTCCAGTTCGGCTTCGTAGTAGGTCCAGAAATAGTCGTCGAAAATGAGGATCCCGCCATCCGTCAGCATCTTGAAGCAATTGACGGCATCAACGATCACATCGTCGCTGCGATGGGACCCGTCGACATAGATCAGGTCGTAGCGCTCCCGCCCATCCGATGCCTGGTAGAAAGACAGGGACGTGCCCTTGTGCTTCGTGATCCTGCCGGAAAACGCGGACGTGTTCGTGTCGAAAACCGCTTCCACCGTCTCCAGCACCTGAGGCGTGGCGGCGTCGCCGTTCCTGTGTTCGTCGGAACCTTCCCAGGTATCGACACAGGCCAGCCGGGCCTGTCCCAGACTGCGCAGGAAGAAGCACGCCGAAACGCCCTGCCAGCTACCGACCTCCAGGCAGTTCAGCGCGTCGCGCTCCTTCAGGCCGGCGATGTCGAGCGCCCTCAGGATGGCGGGAATGCCGTCGGTGAACCAGTCGGACTCAATCGTCAGATGCTTCAGGTAGCGCCTGAAATCGTCCCGCGCCTCTTCGTAGCTCGTCCCGTCCGGCGACGAGCGGCCGGACAACCGGCGAAGAGCGTTGCAGCGAAGATACGCGCACAGGCTCCACGCCGGGGCACCGGTGCGAAGCATGAAGCCCAGCTTCCAGAAAGCGTGTCTCACCGCGGCCCGAGAGATCATGTCGGTCTTCCAGCTTCGGCCCGTCGCGCGCTGGCGACACGGGCCCACGATGCCTATTCGGGACGACGGGCCTCGAAGGTGATCGATCGGTCGTCCGTCCGCGGCGCTCTGCCATACTCGTAAGTGCCACAGACCGTGACATCGGCGAACCCGGTTGCCCGCAACGCCAGCGCAAGCTCCTCGACGCCCCACCAGCGCAGGCTGAAGAACTCCAGCTCGCTCGCCGCCAGTTGCCCGGCGCGCCAGCAATCGTAGCGCAGCTGCGACACGGAGGTCTGGGCGACGAAATCGGTCTCGACCAGCTGCGCGGTCAGGGTCAGCACATCGCCGTCCTGCGTCGACCACCGGCGGATCCCGGTCGAACCGCTCATGACACTGCCGACCGGATCGACATCCACGATCAGGCGTCCGTCGGGCAGCAGATGATCGAAGACGCGCTGCAGCGTGGCCATCGCCGCGCCGTGGTCGGTGATCAGCTGGAACGAGCCGGCGGGGATGATGACCGCCTCGAAGCGCTCGCCGTAGGCGAACTCCTCGAAGGCCTGGCGCGTCACATGCGCCGGGAGAGAGCGGGCCGCGCATTCGCGCCGGCAATGCGCCAGCATCTCCTCGGAGGCATCGAAGCCGACGACCTGCAACCCGGCTTCGAGCAAGGGAATTAGGACGCGGCCGTTTCCGACCGCCGGCTCGAGGATCGGCCCCGTGCTGCCGCGAAGACGCTCGCAGTAGTACTCCACATCGCCGAAGGACCGGCCGATGTGCTTGTCCAGATTGTAGACCTGGGAGGCGAGGGTTCCGTATCTGTTGTTCACGTCGAAATTCCCCGGACGATTTCCGGCAAGCGCGGGTGTTGAAAGGCCGCGCGCCGAAATCAACGCGGGGCGAGGATCATTCCCACTCGATGGTGCCCGGCGGCTTGGAGGTGACGTCATAGACCACCCGGTTGATGCCGCGCACCTCGTTGATGATGCGCGTTGCCGCGCGGCCGAGGAACTCCATGTCGAAATGGTAGAAATCCGCGGTCATGCCGTCGACCGAGGTCACGGCGCGCAGCGCGCAGACGAACTCGTAGGTGCGCCCGTCGCCCATCACGCCGACGGTCTGCACCGGCAGCAGCACGGCGAAGGCCTGCCAGATCGCGTCATAGAGCCCGGCCTTGGCGATCTCGTCGAGATAGATCGCATCCGCCTGGCGCAGGATGTCCATCTTCTCGCGGGTCACGCCGCCGGGGCAGCGGATCGCGAGCCCCGGACCGGGGAAGGGATGACGGCCGACGAAGACATCGGGCAGCCCGAGTTCCCGGCCGAGCACGCGCACCTCGTCCTTGAACAGCTCGCGCAGCGGCTCGACCAGTTCCATATTCATGCGCTCGGGCAACCCGCCAACATTGTGGTGGCTCTTGATGGTCACCGAGGGGCCGCCGGTAAAAGGAGACGCTCTCGATCACGTCCGGATAGAGCGTGCCCTGGGCGAGGAAATCGGCGCCGCCGATCTTCTTGGCTTCGGCCTCGAACACCTCGATGAAGAGCCGACCGATGGTCTTGCGCTTCTTCTCCGGGTCGGTTTCGCCCTCAAGCGCGTCGAGGAAGGTGTCAGCCGCGTCCACATGAACGAGCGGGATGTTGTAATGCTCGCGGAACAGCGTCACCACCTGCTCGGCCTCGTTCATCCGCATCAAGCCGTGATCGACGAAGATGCAGGTGAGCTGGTCGCCGATCGCCTCATGGATCAACACGGCCGCGACCGCGCTGTCGACGCCGCCGGACAGGCCGCAGATCACCCGGCCGTCGCCAACCTGGTCGCGGATGCGCGCCTTGGCGTCCTCGCGGAAGGCGGCCATGGTCCAGTCGCCGGCAAGACCTGCGATCTTGTGCACGAAATTGGAGAGCAGCTTCGCGCCATCGGGCGTGTGCACGACCTCGGGATGAAACTGCACCGCATAGAACTGACGCGCCTCGTCGGCCACCGCCGCGAAGGGGGCGCCGTCGGAGACCGCCACGACCCGGAAGCCGTCGGGCAGGGCCGTCACGCGGTCGCCGTGGCTCATCCACACCTGATGGCGCGTGCCTTTGGCCCAGACGCCCTCAAACAGCGCGCAGTCGTCGACCACATCGACATAGGCCCGCCCGAACTCGCGGTGGTCCGATCCCTCGACACCGCCGCCGAGCTGGGCAACCATCGTCTGTTCGCCGTAGCAGATGCCGAGCACGGGGATGCCGGCATCGAACACCGCCTGCGGCGCGCGCGGCGTCGTGGCGTCGGTGACGCTCGCGGGGCCGCCGGACAGGATCACGGCGCTCGGGCGCATCTCGCGAAAGGCGGCCTCCGCGGACTGGAAGGGGACGATCTCGCAATAGACGCCGGCCTCGCGCACACGGCGCGCGATCAGCTGGGTCACCTGGGAGCCGAAGTCGATGATGAGCACTTGGTCGGTCATGAGGCCGCTTCTACCCAAAGACTTCGCGGTTTTGAACTGAAATCTGCTGTGTGACCCTCACAGTGCCGCATTGTCGCCCGAAGGCTGCGGATAACCCCGGGGTCGGGCGTGTCGTTTTCGCCTTGTCCTTTGACCGGGGCGGCGCACACCCCTACCCTTCGTCCTACGCTTTGCCCATGCGCGGCGGCGCCTGCCCGCGCCGCGTTTTCATAGGCGCAACCTGCGTTTCACCGCGCAGCCCCTGCGTCTCACCGCGCAGCCAAGGAGCCCCGTCGGCCATGTCGTCTTCCCTACCGCCGTCTTCCGACGATCCCGTCACAGCCGGCCTTGCCCGCGCCCTCAACGATGCGATGGCGCGCGAAAGCGCCGGAGATCTCGACGGGGCGCTGCGGATCTATCTCGACATCGTCAACCAGGAACCGCAGGCGCACGAGGCGCGCTACCGCGCCGGCACCGCGCTATTGCGGCGCGGCGATCTGGACGAGGCGGTCACGCTGCTGCGCCAGGTGGTGTTCACCTGCCCCGACCATCTGGCCGCACGCGCGAATCTCGGCAATGCCCTGCTGCTGCTCGATCGCCTGGAGCCGGCGCGCGACGCCTTCGTCGCCGTGCTCAAGGCGGAGCCGGACAACCGCAACGCGCTCTATGGCCTGGCGACGATCCTGCTGCGTCTCGACCAGCCGCGCGAGGCGGCGCCGCTGACGCGGCGGCTGTTGCAGGCGCTGCCCAATTCCGCCGCCGCGCTGACGCTGGACGCCGATGCCCAGGGCCCGATCGGCCAGGTTGCCGCCGCGATCGCGCAATACCGGCAGGCGTTGCGGATCGACCCGGGCTATGTGCCGGCGCTCTCCGGCCTTGCCACGATCCTGTTCCGGCAAAGCCGCTTCGACGAGGCGGAGGACTATGCCCGCCAGGCCGCGCGGGTTAATTCGAAGGACCCCGCGCCGCAGTCGCTGCTCGGCACCATCCTGCTGGCGCGCGAGGACTGGCCGGGCGCCATCGAGGCCTTCACCGCGGCCCAGACGCGCGACCCGGCCGACGCGACCTCCTCCATCAACCTGTCCAATGCGCACCGCCGCTCCGGCAATCTCGCAGCCGCGCTGCATCACGCGCGCGCCGCCTGGGATCTTGCGCCCTCCAGCAAGGCCGCCGCCAATGCGCTCGGCACGGCGCTTGCCGCCTGCGGCGCCGGCAAGCAGGCGCGTGCGGTCTTGATGGCACAGGGCGAGCGCGGCCAGCTGGCCGTCAAGGTCTGGCAGGACCTCGATGCGCTGGAACGTCACCTGGAAGAGACCGCGGCACAGGCGCAGGCCGAACGCGCCGGCGAGGCCGCGGCGCGGGCCGTGGAGCATGACGCGGAGGCCGACAGCCCGGCGAACCCGGCAGCCGCAGGCGACACGCCGCCACCCGAGGACGGGACCGCACCCGTCGAGCCGGAAACCCTGCCGCTGTTTCCCGAGGACCGGTGATCTTTCCGGTGGATGCCAAGGCGCGAACAAGCTGATATATTCACGTCATGGAATGCGTCTGGGAGGACACGATGATCACACGCAGGCAATTCGGGATGGGAGCGCTGACCACCGGCGCGGCGCTGGCACTGGGCGGCGGATTGCGGCCCGCCGGGGCTGCCACGCTTGGCGACGACGGCCTCTACAATCAGGACTGGTTCGTCGAGAGCTTTCTGGAGCTCAGCGACGATCTGGCGGAGGCCCATGCGGCCGGCAAGCATCTGGTGGTGATGTTCGAGCAGGCCGGCTGTCCCTACTGCCGCAAGACGCATGAGGTGAACCTGGAGCGGCAGGACTATCTCCCGTATCTGAAGGAGAACTTCGCCATCATCCAGCTCGACCTGTTCGGCTCGCGCGAGGTCACCGATTTCGACGGCGAGGCGATGGAGGAACGCGCGCTCGGGCGCAAGTGGCTGGTGAATTTCACGCCGACGCTGGTGTTCTTTCCCAACGACCCGGCGGCGGTTGCCGGAAAATCCGGCCGTGCGGCGGAAGCCACCCGGATCCAGGGCTATCTCTCGCCTTTCTACTTCTATCATTTCTTCGAATGGGTGCGCAGCGGCACCTACAAGCAGGAAGGCTTCCAGCGCTACGCCAACGCCCGGCTCGACGAGATGCGGGCGAAAGGCGAGAGCGTCGAGGACTGGCGTCTTGGATAGGCCCGGCTGCCGGTCGGATCGGCGCTTTCCTTGAGCGCAATGCACGTCCGCCCCTCGCCCCTGCAAAACCGCGTCGCGCCAGACGGAACGCTGCATGCCATTGCTGCCCGCGGCACGCTGATGGGCAATCGCGGCGGGCGGCTGCACGATCGTGCGAGCGGTCGCCTTGGCCGCGCCCGCTGGACGTCGCGACGCTGGATCGCCTGCCTGCTGTGTTTCAACGACCGGCAGCGCAGCGTGATGGGCAGTGGCTATACGGAACTGTTCTTTCTCGACGAGGCGACCGCGCTCACGGCCGGCCACCGGCCCTGCTTCGAGTGCCGGCGCGCGGATGCGCGGGCGTTTCAGGCCGCCTGGCAGAAGGCCGGCGGTCTCGACAGGCCACCGGGCGCCGACGTGATGGACCGTGCACTTCATGCCGAACGCGCCGCCTCCGCAAAGGTCTCCCTGCCCGTCACCGCGCTCGGCAAGATTCCCGAAAGCTACCCGGACGGCACGTTTTTCCGCGCGAACGGCGGCTTTTTCGCCAAGCGGATCGGCGGGCTCGTGTCATGGGGGTTCGACGGCTATCGCCCGGCGCCCCGACCTTGACGCGGCGATGCCGGTCGAGGTGCTGACGCCCGCGACCGTTATCGCGGTCCTTTCGGCCGGCTATCCGCTCGGCTGGCACGAGAGTGCTGCGTGAGGCAGCGGGCGGCTCGCCGCACAAGCATCAACACCGCTCATCAATCGCGCCACATATCCTGATTGGTGGACAGGACGCGGATCGGGCATCATAGACCTCTTCACAAAGTTCTCCCGCCGTTCCTTCGACAGGCCCCTTGCATGACCGACCTTGCCCCCGCCGCGCCGCTTGGCGGCGACCCATCGCTTTCGCCGGCGGACACGGCCCTCTACGCCACCACCGTGCTGGTCTGGGGCCTGTCCTGGTATGCGCTGAAACTCCAGCTCGGCACCGCCGCGCCGGAGGTCTCCGTGTTCTGGCGCTTCGTGCTGGCGGCGGCGATCATGATGGGCTGGGCGGTCATGCGCGGTGCGCCGCTGCGCTTTTCCTGGCGCCAGCACCCGCGTTTCGCCGGGCTCGGCCTCTTCATCTTCTCCACCAATTTCACGCTGTTCTACTACGGCGGACAGCATGTCCCCTCGGGTCTGCTCGCGGTGGTGTTCTCGCTGACCTCGGTGTTCAACCTTCTGCTCGGCTTCCTGATTTTCGGCCAGCGCATCAGCCGGCGCGTGCTCGTCGGCGGGCTTTTGGGCGTCACCGGCGTCGCGC
>VCJN01000744.1:0-12364 GCA_006384855.1 Tetraselmis striata
CCCGCCTGCAGCTATGCCTCCCATCAGAGTGGCCATGATCTCCTCTGACGTGCGACCGTGCCATCGTTGCGCAGAACCCGGCCAGCCGGGTGGCCGCCGAGGCGGAGCAGAAGCTGGACAACCTGCTGGCCAACCAGGCGGAGGCCGGCCTGCGGTGCGAGGCCGTGCGCAGCGACGGCAGCCCCTTCCCGTCCCTCATCCAGCTCTGCCCAATGAAGGACGCCGGCGGCGCCTGCAAGTTTCTCGTGGTCGTCGTCATCGACGAGTCGCAGGGCGAGCGCCGCGACTCGCTTATGGATATCGCCAGCGTCGGCACCGCGCTGCACGGCATGATGGGCGCCGCGAGCACAATGGCAGACGCCGACTTCAACCCCTTTGAGGAGCTGGATGCCAACTCGGGCCAGCTCGCGCCCAAAATCCACGCAGCCAACGACAAGTGCGCGCACTGTCCACATACGGAAAGACACCACCTATGGTTTTATGGGGCACAGCGTAGCTCTTCGGCGGTGCATGCCCTCGCAAGTTAACCCCCCCCCCCCCCCTCCGCCCCCCCCCCCCGCCCCCCAAACACACACACAGGGGCTACCAGCTGCTGCAGAAGCAGGTCAAGGACAACGGGCCCCTGCGGCTGGCCCAACTTCCGGCTGGTGCGCAAGCTAGGCAGCGGCGCGTCGGGGGACGTTGAGCCTGATTGAGCTCGGCGAGACGGGCACTGCTTTGCCTTGAAGACTGTCAACAAGGAGGACATGATTCGCCGCAACAAAGTGCGTGGATTGCCCCCCCCCCCCCCCCCCCCCCCCCTAAAACTAGGCTGTTGCCTCCTTTTTGACGTAGAACATGAAATAGAGACCCTAAATACCTATAATCACTGAGACCCTACATTCTTAGCTAGGGTGTCCTGGGGGTGTTGGTGCACCTATATGCACCCCCATTAAAAGTCTTAAGTTGGCCTTGCAAGCAACCTATAAGAACCCTCGTCATAGTCCCGCTATAGATTTGTCTGCATTTGATCTGACAGGTACAGCGGGGGTTCTTATTCGTAGTGTTCTGATTACCGCGTCGGCACCCGTATCTGTTGCTCAATGCGACACGCATCCTCACGGCGCCCGAGTGGCCGCCGCTGCCTGACGCTCCGCCCCCACTCCTGACTCCCTCGCTGCAGACAAACCGCGTGCTCACGGAGGATAGGGTGCTCCGTGAGGTGGACCATCCTCTGCTGGCACTGTGCTACGGCACCATCAGCACGCAGAAGGACATCCACTACCTGCTCAAGCAGTGCGAGGGGGCGACCTGTACCAGCTGCTCAACAGCCAGGGCGCCCTGAAGGAGGTCAGCCCCCCCTCCCCGCCCCTTCCCCGCCCGGGTGACCTACCCGCCCTGATCCACCGCAGCTGTCAACTGCCCTCGGAAACATGACGACGCGTTGGCGTTGTGAAGGGGTATTAACCAGCAGTGCGTGGCCGCGTGTGCAGGAGCACGTGAAGTTCTACGTCGCGGAGGTCATCACCTCCCTGAAGTACCTGCACCTGCTGGGCTTCATCTACAGGGACCTGAGCCCGAGAACGTGCTGCTAAGCCAGGGGCACGCCATTGTGACCGATTTCGACCTCACCTACGGGCAGTGAGTTCCCCGCCGCCCGCGCGATGCTTTGGTTGCCCGCGTCGCGGCGGCTGTGGGGTCTTGGAGGCGAGAGGTTTAGGGCTTGCGCTGAGCCGCAATGCTTTGGCGCCGTGCTTGCAGGGGCACCACGCTGCCGCGCATCCAGCAGCACACCGTCGAGATCGACGTGATTATGGACACGCCGGAGTGCATCCAGAACTGCGGTTGCGCGCCAAAGGTGCACAGCAGCGAGACCAAGTCGATTCAAGTGGACCGCCCGCGCCTCATCGCGAGCCCCGTGGCGCGCGCCAACTCGTTTGTGGGCACCCAGGACTACCTGGCCCCCGAGATCATCATCGGCAACTGCCACTCCACGCCCGTGGACTGGTGGTCGCTGGGCGTGCTGTGCTATGAGCTGACGTTCGGCAACACGCCCTTCCAGGTAAACACCGCCAGCATGCAGATCCAAGCTCGCAGCCGTTCTGGCGTGGTAGGTCACGGAATGATGACACGTACCCACTGGCCCCCGCCCGCCCACAGGCCTCGAGCCGGCAAGAGGTGTTTGAGAACATTGTCAACGCGCCCCTGGAGTTCCCGGAGCACGAGCACTGCTCGCCCATGCTCGCGGACCTCATCAAGGCGCTGCTGGTGAGCCGGACTCACTTCGCTCCCCAACCCGGCGCGCTCCTCGCAAGTGCACCGCTGGTGTGGTTTCAGTGATTGGGCCATTGGCCCTTTGGTCCGCGAAAGAGCGAACAGCCAATGGTCTGACCCCTGCCCCTCTGTCTGATGCCCACAGACCAAGGACCCCGAGAAGCGGCTGGGCACCAGCGGCGGCGCCGAGGAAGTCATGGCGCACCCGTTTTTCAAGGACCTCAGCTGGTCGCTGCTGCGCCACATGGAGCCGCCCTTCAAGGCGGTCCCGAGCTCGGCGCGGCGCAGCGTGGACAGCAGCAGCAGCTACAACGACTCGATGTCGTCGCCGCCGGCCAGCGGCCGCAACTCGCACGCTGCCAACCCGCCTGCCCCCATCCAGGAGTACGATGAGTACTGAGCACCTCCAGGCGCTGTGACGGACTCCCACCTGGCGCCGATACTGGTGGAGGCAGCTTCACCGGACATACGCTGGCCATAGAATCAAGCCCCCCCCCCCCCCCCCCCTGGGCCCCTCTGGGCGGCCTGCCATCTAGTCCCGTATAGCGCCAGCAGGAGGAATCCTTGCGTGGACTCCGCTGTCAATAATAGGGTTGCTGGACTGGTTGTAAGAATTTTGTACACCCATTACCCAGACAACCTGGTATATGCAGGATGCAAACTACTGGGGAGCTAGTTGATGGCTGTCCATCCTGGGTAATAGACGAGTGCGTAGGTGGCAGTCATTTTTTTTAAACGGCAGTGCCTGGCCACGATTTGCCACCCTTCCAGCGTTTATTCATATTTCCGTTCCGTTGAGATTTTCTGCTATTCTATTCTCCTATAGATAGTGCTCTTACAATGAATGTTAGTATCACAAGGTTTGCCGAAATTTCATCATAATAGACTGTTCAGGCGCGGCGCGACGGATTATGTGATGTCTATGTGGTCGTTTTTTATCATGTCTACACTTGATGACACGGCGCGATAGCTTTTGACCCTTACGAAATAAACGCGCTCTGTAATCCTAGGATAAGCTTAGTCATACGAGTATGCCAGCCTCGTCACCGCCGTTGATTGATGATTGCCACCCACGCGCTAGAAGATATGCTGCTACAATATCGACGCACTATCCTTGCAGCTGCTGGATGGCCCCCCATGTAATTGCATGTAACTATGCACAACACCTCCAGCGACTAATGGGAGTAGCATGGCCTCAGGGGATCTTGGTGACAGCAACCGACCAGCAAGCCTCACTGAGTACTCGTTGATATACGACGCGGCACACCACCATTTATATTGCGCACGCGTCGTTCATATTCGTCAATAATACTGGCATGATACCTACGAGTACGCGCGTGCAAGTATTATTTATGATTACATGAGCTACTGTGCAAGTATTATTGGTCCCTGGTACCAGTACGGCGCAGCAGGCTACCAGTACGAGTGTATCAGGCAAGGCGGTACGGACCCCCACGAAGTCATTTAGCGACTACATGAGCTAGCAGCAGAAGGCGATATCAGGAAATTACCAAAAAAAAGTAATCCATTGTTGTAGGCATGCATGCGACGACGCGTCGTGCTGCATTTCGGCGCGTTTCTATTACCGCGGTATGATATTATCATATAGCGACAATATCCGGCACTCACCACCTGCAAGGCTATGCACGGGTATGGTGCGCAAGTATGCACGTACAGATTTAATCTGGTGGTTGTTTGAATAGGGGATAGCGTACCGCGTGTGGGTCCGCGTAGTAGAAGGTAGTAGAAGATGTAGAAGATTATAAGTAGGGAAGACGTATTAATATAGAAGATGGAATAAATACGGCAAATATTGTATCCGTACGAAAAGCCCCCCAATAAAAGGTCTGTTTCGCCGATGACTCCGGAGTTGTGGTGACAGTGGCGGCGAAATGGTGTTTTTGCAAGGGACGGCACGGGCGCGCGCAACGCACGCTCTCCGCTTCACAATCGGCGTTTGAATTATTTAATTAATTATTCCACGCCTACCGACAGCTGCAGTTACAGCTGAAGCGTTGAGCACCAACGGGCAGCAACCGGAGCAACATCGGAGGAGGAAGAGCAAGTGACACCGGGTCAGGGTGTAGTGGGTCGCGGGGGCGTAGGAACCTCGGCTACCTTACTACAATAGTTACGAGGTCTCCAAAATTCGGGCGGCGAAGTTCCGGCGTTGTCATCGTAGAGATAGCAACAAGACTCCCGTCTCTCGTCCCCACCCCTCGCTCTTGCACCCACCACCCCTGCCCGTTCGCATCACATCTCCCAGCGCGATTCGTCCGGCAGGGGCTAAGAGGGAAACTCACCTTGAAACCCTAACATGCGGGGGTGATGCATGAGCTGCGCAGTGTTGGAGTCGCAGATGAACACACCGCGATTGATTGGATGCGCCGCATGCAGAGATTCAATGGCCGGCCCGCCTTGGCCATTAATTTTGAAGATCGATCGTGTGTTGCAATTCAATGGGGTAGTGCGCTCTGATGTATTCTATATATATATTCATGATTAGTTTGCGCATGTCCGTGAGCATTTACAACGTTTTGCGTGCCGGTAGGGATCATTGGACTTGCGTGGGCACCGCTCGTACTGGGATCGCCACGCCACGCCACCCGCACTCCTCCCTCCCTCCACTCTCCCCCCTTTTTTCCTCCCCTGCCCGCCCACCTGTGCGTTGCGAATGTGAATGGGATATTGTCTTTTTAAGGTTGAAGATGTTGGTGAGCTGCTGATCCAGCGAGCTGTATATGTAGTGCTCGTTCATGATACTTCGGCGAGGGCAACCGATATGCGCGCGCATGTTACTGGGTATTCCGACTACTATTTGTTAGGTAATCGCGTTGCATCGGAATGTGGGTTTTGTGTCCGATCGTCGTGTCAGGCGCGGGTAGCCGGCGCGCCCACCCGCCATGTTGGCGCTGCGTCTGTGTGGGGGGCGGAGGTTGCAGTGACTCCGCGGCCACTATATTCACCATCTCAGCCTACCTGCCCACCGGCTCAAATGGGGAACCGTACCGGTGCCGCCTGCGCGAAGAGCTGGCGCAGCTCCGTGAGGGATCCCTGAGGGATTCGATCGTCTTTGCGGCGCGGGCGGGCGGGGGGGGGGGGGGGGGGGTGGAATGTTGGTTAAAGGAAATGGGCGGCTTTGCTTCGGCGTTGGCGGTGTCTTCCCGGCGGTAGTGAAAAGATGTAGCCGCGGGACTCATCGGCGCGCGAACGCGGCACATGCCGGAGGCGCAACTGCCGCATTCATCGCGGCCGCTTCATTGCAATGATTGCATGACCCTCCCACCGCCCCCCCCCCCCCCCCCCCCCCCGCCCCGCGGCCCCTTTCTCGCCCTCTGCAAGGTGCTGGACTAATAGTGGGACACCTCCGATCCCTTCCATGTCTTGGCTTCGTTCCATCTTTCCATGTGGGCGCCATCTGTGAGCATGCCCGTCCACCTCCCATGCACGAACGCATGTTTGCAAGGATCATTCCTTCACCGGCCCGCGGTGACCCTCCCTCTGAATGATCTGAATGGTCGATATGCCATTCCACGATTTCGAAGCCATTCCACGACTTGGGCACCTCTAGCCCCGTTCGCGGTGCTCGCCCCTCTTGAATATCCGCTTGTAGGGGGCGGGCCCTTGGGCGAGGGGGAAATCCGTTGACACCGGCGCCGGCCGATGTATTCAGGGAGTATCATCGCGGCGGCGCGCGATGTAGGGGCGGTTTCCAAGCCCATGCGTCGTGGCCTATGGCCGCCGCTGCAACGGCGGTCTATCCTAGGGGCGATTAACCGTCGGCGCATTGCGTTTATGGCGTGCTGGGGGGCTAGAGGGCCTCGGGATGCCGCTGTGCTGGCATCGGCACATTATGTTGATGCACGGCATAGGGTCAGGACACCGGTACGAAATAACCGCGCACCGCCGCCAGACGAGGGAGCGGCCCGTGCAGAAAGTGGTTCATGAATTCAAGAGGGGGGTAGAGGACGGGAGCTCTAGATCTTGGCGCGCTCTCTCCGTAAGGGGCTGGGTACATTCGAAGGCACGAGCGACCACCCAGTACGCGAGGCGGTATCGGGGGCACTTCATACCGAGCCGGGCGCGAAATCAATGCGTCAATGCGTCAGGGGCGCGCGGCGCTATCGGGAGCTGGTGCGCGACCCCCGCCACTTAACACAACGGGTTGCGATACTTTGTGCAGCTTGGGAGCACCGCCACGGTACATCGCCACCCGGTAACCTCGCACTAGACGGGATTATTGGGAATATAGCATGATTGGGGGGAAGTCGTCAAGGCTCGTAAGCTTTAAAACATTATAAGAAGATGAGGGAGATGAGGGATTACCCGGGGGGCGGGGGGGGGGGGGGGGGCTATGTAATTCGTGATATACGCCCCGAATACCCATTTTCGCAATGCAGTGCAAGTCCTAACTACCGGCGGGGGTATGGACTAATAACAATTATATCTATCTGCTCGCAGCAATGACTTGGCTTGGTTATAATATTAGTGCCGTAGAAATGCAACGCGACCGTAATATGGGAAACTTTATGAGTATTCATGGGTGCCGCTATGAAACTCCCTATGACCGTAATTACATAGCGCATTGGCAAGCGGGTTTGTGTGGAAATGAGGAGGGCTCCATGCAAGTCGCCAGCATGTTCGATATCGCGGGTCGTCGTCAAGCGTTTGATATACCCACTCACCTTATGACGGATAACTATTGATTACTTTATTGATGACGGCGAGCTTTTATTCTTAAACCACGGCGCCGCAAATAGAAGCGCGGGTCGGAACCAGGGTTGCGCTGAAGTACCCACTGAAGGTGTTCAGTTCAGGCTGAATTGAATTCAGCTGAATTTAGTTGGACAGACTTCGGGCTGAATTCAGGCCCTGAATTCAGCCCGAAGTATGTTCAGTTCAGGTATGCATGTAGTTAGACTGAATTCAAGCCTGAAGACCCCCCCCCCCCCCCCCCCTCAACAGTGGCGTAGAGCAACGGCATTTTTTGTGCGGTTGAACAGATTCTTACATGTGTGACACCCACGGGACCGCCGGTATGGGACACGGATTGAATAGGCGCGGTAGGGAACTTGGACGAGTCACCAGCGCTACGGCGGTTAGCTTCAGGGGGGGGGCCGGCGGCACGCCCGCGGGGTTATGCCGTCGTCGCGCTAACTGCTAGCTGTTGGCGGTCGTCTGTTGAGCCCCTCCCGATTTCACCGGAATCCATCCTCGCCGGCGTTTACTGCACGCTCCGCGGCTGACTCCGCAGCATCCACACTCGTTGGTATCGTGAAGGAAGAGTGTATGGTTTGGTGAGGCGAAAGTGGTGTGGCAGTGTGTGATGTGCGCTGCGGTTCTTCTTCTAGCATCGTGGCGTCTGGCAGCCGCCAGCCGGGAAGCATGGTCAATAGCTAGCGCCAAGGATAACATATTCCAATCCATCATAACATATTATACGAATTCAAATCGTGTTCCACCGTCCGTACATATATTGCAAATTATCGCATCAACACTAGCTAAGCTACTGATAGGGGGCTATTCAATACTATATTCGCCACACCTCTGGGCCATATATGGCTACGCCATGTAGGACACCCTAATGGGCGGCATGGAACATCAATGTCTCTGCTACGGATTCGGACTATTCACAGGTAGTCAGTCCTACAGCCGGACCCCACACTTAAAACTCGTATTTCTAAAGGGACTTCATGTAGGGGGCATGTATTTATGCCATTTCCAGGAGGTATTCATGCTGAATTGAATTCAGCTGAAGTTGGAACTCCAAGCTGAAGTACCCTAAATCGCAGGCCCTTCAGCGCAACCCTGGTCGGAATTATGGCATTCGTGGCTACTTATTTGATTTGAAACGAGACGAAGAGAACTCTTACATACGACGATATCGTCACGGAATGTGCCCAGTCCCACGCTTGCCCTCCCGGCCACCACCATGCCTTGACATGCCTCCGACTTGCCCGGACCCTCGGCAGCCCTGCCTTGAAAACCCTTGGCCGACCCCAAAGAGACCCTAAGTCGTGTGCTACAAGGTCGAATACCTGCAAGGTGTGGTAGATGGCGCAATCCCTGGCGCGTAAGTGCAGCAGTCGCCGTGATTCGCCGGCATCAATGGCGGACGGTGCGAGACGACCTTTTAGATCGGGGAGTAACACCCCTCGCACGTCCAGCCGCGCCCGAAAGCTCACCTACATGTAATAACGCAACTATGTACTCCGAAAATAGGTATGGAGCCTTGTCTCCGTGGATGTCGGTGCTTAGCAGTTTGGTGGCCACGATAGGTAGGTGCGCCCGGGATCCGCGTGCTGACCATGTCAAAAACCCGGTTCTGCACGACTTAATCGTAGTTGCCGATCAGCGGCGGGACCGCAGCGCCTCGCGCCGCGCCGGGTCTACCCCGCAGGGGTCGCACGGTGTTATTTAGGGGCCTTATGGTTCATCATGGACATGCTTAGGTACCGCGCGCGGCGCTACCGGCCCCGGCATGCCCCTTAGGGCCCCTTAGGGCGAAGTAGGTGCCAAATGAAACGGCGGGTTAACCACCATGTATAAATGTGTGGCGCCGTGGTTTAAAACTACAAGCAGCCACATATAGAAGTTGGGGGTGATATTCTGATATGTTTACCTTCATTGAAAATGTATATAGGGATAGTATGGTACGGGTTAAGACAGGGGCGGTGGGCCCGGGAATACTGTCATACCCCATATCCATAGAGCGTGGCCTCCGACAGGGGTGCCCCGCTTCCTCCATCCTTTTTTTTTTCCGCCCCCGGGACAGGACTGGCACCAGTGAAACCCTTGCAGCGTCTCTACGACGGCCGTTTAGGCAGCAATCCAGTCACGGAAAGCCCTGGGTAGGCGACGCTCCGTTATAGTCATCAAGCAAATTGCCGAAGCATTCTGCAAGACTAATTGAAGACCAGTGACGGAATTTCCAACACTGTTGGATCACCGTCTAAAACACTGCCATCAAAAATACCCGGCACTGACCACGAAAGGTCCGCCCTACCCGTTTGGGCGTCGGCCCATTCGAGTAATGCGAGTTGGGGCAAGCCCCAACCCGCGGAGGAAAGCATTTCGGGAGTGCGATACATGTCCCCCATCCTATTATAAATATCTATCAACGATATATTTGACGGGGCAAAAGATGTACTCTAGGTGGAAGGGGCGGTGTGACGTATCAGGGTGTACCGACACATATGCGGCAAGGCAACCACTACGAGTGCCGGCGGGTCAGTTAAACGCAGACGACGCTGTTGGTCTCACATGCTCGTTCGATAACCCGCATGACATGTGTTTCGATCATTTTTTCCAATCGGCGGAGGACCACAATACGGGGTTTGGGGTACTCAAGTGTGGGGTGGTGGCATTAGGCCGAATTTCCGACGCGGCCGCGTTACACGAACAGTCATGCCGATGATAGCTTGAGGGCAAACGGGGTACCGGTTGTAAGTGAATTTATATATTTGGGTACGGTCATGAATTCAGATTTAGGTATGTGGCACGTAGTAGACAACCGCAGCACGCTCGGCGGGCTGAGAAGGGTTAGCGCGCCATCGAGGCGCTCGATTCGGTATTAGTCGTTGGACGGGGCATAATTCCTATAAATGTTCGTGTGCTGGTTGTTAATAGTACTGGTAATGAATAGTTCCAGCGGCGCAGCCAATAAAATCACGAAGCGTACTCAATCAGCGCTTGCGGTGCCTTCTTGGGGTGGGTATAAAATCCCCTGGGGTTGCTACTGCACCGATGATGTGGTAATTAGATATTGCGCCAACAGAGGCTACAACCGCCGCGACACGGACTCGGGGGTTCCTTAAAGCATCCAACTTCAATATTACATGTACAAAGCTATTTAGTAGATCTAACAGTCACGTGGACGTGCGGTGGTTGGATGATAGACTAGCTAAGCTAGCTAAGGCTAAGGCTAAGGCTAATATATAGCTAAGGCGAACGTAGGGCTAGCTGGCGGGGGGGGGGGGGGCTTCCACTTCCACTAGTGGAGGCCACTAGTGGAGGTCACTAGCCACGCACGTATGATGCCGCTAAACTAGTAATCAAAGGCATCGGCGTGGCCGCGTAAGGTTACGAATCGTCGGCAAGAGTGTTGGCCCGTCCTAATATCACATGGGTATATATGTCCATGCGTCTTATGCGTCAAGCTACCCGTTTCCACAATACGGTTCGGGTGTCCTCGCAGGGGTTGTCGCCGGGATGCAGCACACTATGATACAAATACGCGCCCGAGTATTAATTTCCCATTGATTGCCGATTGGCCCGGATTCATATGCTTGAGCGGTCCCTTGGACAATGTCATGCACGTGGCCAAAGTGAATCTGAGACAGTCGAACATATGTTGGCGGAGTGCCCGTGGTGGGGGTATCACCGTCATAACTTTGGGTTGTTAATTCCACCGGAGTTTGTCATGGGTTTCAGTATATTATTTTATTACATTCTTATAGTCCGACCGGGATTTCCTGCAGTACTTCAGCGTTACAGTGAAACGCCGGTTTCGTGTTGAGAGATGTCTTGGGCCTAGTAAGTATTAATAATTACATGAGCTAGCAGCAGCATTGGGCCTAGTAAGTACTACCCGTACTTTGTCCGGCAGCTCCTAGCAGCTCGACATTCTCACAACTCACCTTCACCGGCTGTCTCTTTGTCGCCTACCTCTCCCGCAGGTGTGAAACATGGCTTCCCCCAGCTCCGCCCACTCCGACAATGTTAGCTATACATACTCGTACCGATACTCGGCTGCCCGGTATCGATACTAGTATAGCGCGGTATACCAGTACCCGGCTGCCCGTGTACCGGCTGTATGGCTATATATCCGGTTGCCCGCGTGTATATGACATGTTCGGATCTTTTGAATTGCTTTCAGACAAGCTGCTCCGCTAGTTCGAGGTCTTCATCGCCCCACCGGCCAACTCCGACAACACCTCCTACGTGTGGGAGCTCGAACCGTTTGATGGCGATAGCGCCGAGGCGCAGCTCCCCGCAAACGCGGCGGAGCGCGTTCTCGAAGAGGGCATCACCAAGGCCGAGGACACCGTCAAGGAGCACCTCGCCTCGGGCGGCGCCTGCGCCGCCAAGGCCATCGCTCCCCGCCCGCGGCAGCCCCCGTGCCTCCCACCGCAGAGCCGGCGTTGCATGCTGCGAAGCGCAAGCGGGCGACGGACAAGACGTTCGTCACCTCTCTCAAGGCTCCGATAGGTATTACCGGTTCTGACTCCGTATGGGTAGACAATCGCACGGTCATCCACGCGATGCGCGCTTACCGCGCTATGGACGGTGCTGCATTGCGAGATCGATGCTATATCCGTTCGACTATCCCTCTCGTGGCCGATTTCGTGAATCACATCGACGACTTTGTCGTCGACGTACCGACAGAGGCATAGTTCGTCGCTTCCCTTACCGGTGCAACCTTCTCCTTCCTAGAGCAGCATGAAGATCTCGTTACCAACATGCTCGACGAGCCGGCGACCTACCGCCAGCGCCGAGCTCCAGGTCGCCCACCTGCACAACCCCCCGCGTAGTCTGGCAGTTCCGTGTCGACGCCAAGTTGACGGCCGACGCATCGAAGGACCCCATCTATCTGAAGAAAGACCCCATCGCGGAGGTCCAAGCCTCTCGGGCCCCCACGAATCCGCGCACTAATCACTAATCGTGGCTCCGGTCCGTCCCGGCCGCCCTCATGCTCCCCCTAAATCCTCCGGTCTCTCAGCGCCCTCGACGAATTCTCGTTGTTCCACATCTTCCTTGCCTATACCCCTTCTAGCATTGGCAAGCTCGACTGCACTTAAACTGCCTTTATTTCATTGGACGGAGTCCCCCCTTCTCTTCACGGCGCGCATAATGGGAATGGGGAATTTTCTTGTTATGGCGTCGAGCCCTCCCTCACATTGTCTTCTTTGTTGCACATGTATCGTACTAACTCACGAAATGCTTTGCTCCGCGGGCTGGGGCTTGCCCCAACTCGCATCATTGCTCGAATGGGCCGACGCCCAGTAAACGGGCGGCCGGCGGGCAGACCTTTTTTGGTCAGTGCTGCCGGGCATTTATTATTGTTTGCTCTGTTCTATACGGCGACCGCCAACACTCCTGCAGGAAAGTC
>VCJN01000745.1:0-12146 GCA_006384855.1 Tetraselmis striata
GTTCCTTCTAGCACATGCAATTTATGTACATAGATTGCAGCACTTCACGCGCACGCTCATTCTTGCGCGCCACAAGCCGTTTTGTATGAAGTAGCGGTAATAGTCGCTACAGAATGAGGAAAATAACGGTAACGCGTTTCATGCGGTGTACCCTGTCTAGCACAATATTGAATGTACATGTGGCCGTGAATTTATCTGCCACGTACGTTCATGCGGTTATGTAGTGTTTGAAGCCCTATGTCTGCTAAATGCACCCTTTCATGCATTGATAGGGCTTTTCGCGCACATGTATGTGCTACTGTATAAAATAAATATTAAGTAATAACATACAATGCAAAGATGATGATAGTACATATGGTCATATTGATAATATTGAGGTTTGATTACACCGGGCTATTCTGTCACCCGTACTGGTAAAGTTAAGATTCTAGTTTGAATTCTAGCTACTAGTAGCTGTACTCGCAGTACGCGTACCGCTTGGACATCCCGATGTCCAGCGGCGCTAGGGACAACATGCGACAGCCCTGCTACATGACACACCCGCACCACGGGAAGTCCACCTTCTGCCTTAGCGCCAGCTACCAGCTAGCGCAACGGCGTCGCATCTCTCGTAGGTGTGCAAGGTGTGAATATCTCTACGAGTGGACGGTCTCGACGACTAGTCTTCCACCACGACACTTGCGCACGCTACGATGGCAGGCGGCAAGAAGGCGGCAGACCCTACGAAGGCAACGCCAGCCGACAGTTTGGCCGAAACGCCCGCGGAGCCGACAGAGACGACACGGGACACGACAACGCTTGCGTTACTGCAAGCGCTGGCGTTGAAGGTGGACGCTTTATCGACCCGCTTGGACGAACAGGACAACAACAAGCACAAGGAGCAGCGCGACATTCCCTCGGACGACGACGAAGTCGGCGAGGGTGGCAAGGAGCCGGAGCACGACGCCCGGACAGCCGCTGCTAGGGGGCGCGCGCGACGCCGCGGCCGTGTTCATCGACCCTCGGGATTGGGAAGACCTCTTGCCCCGGGCGTACCAAGACTGCCCCCCCCCCCCCCCCCCCCGTCGGGCGCCACACGCCCGAGCCTCTGGCGGCCCCGTAACGACGAGGCCGACCGCTACCTCACTGAGGCCAACAAGACTGCGTCGCGCGACGAGTACCGCCACCTGCTGTGCTATGGCGTCTACCGCGCCGCCGCTAACGCGGCGGCTAAGACAGCTCTGGCTACGCTTCGCGCGCCGATCCCCACCCAAGACCGCGTCGACGCCCTCGACCTACTCGACGCCGCGCATCGCACGCTTGAAGCAGTGGGCGACGCGGATGAGGCCAGGCTCACCTACCTTCGACGCTTCAAGGCCAAGAAGGCCCTCACCCCCGAGGAGCAAGTCGCCGAGCGACTCATCTACTCCCGAGTCTTCGACACCGAGCATGAGCGCTCCGCCAACGTCGTCGACGGCCTCCTGGCAGCGCTCGAGGACAAGCGCCTCGAGGTCGGCCTCGCGGCTGCGGCCAAGGCACATGCATCAGCGACCTTCAAGAGGCAAGCAGCGGAGCGCGACACCGACCGCGACAAGGCGCGGAAGGAAAAGGACAAGGCGGCGCGCGAGAGGCGGGAGCAGCAACGCCGCGAGGCGGACGCCAAGAACCGCGACAAGAACGGCGGCAGGACCGGCGACAAGACACGCGACTGACGGTGTGGCGCGCCGCGCCGACAGCTGTTGCCCCGACTCCGACTATACAGGCGACTGGCGAGACATCGGCGCGAGCGCGCAAGTGACGAGCTGGATACGGGATGGCGTACGCGTGCCTTTCCGCTACAACCGGCCACCCCCAAGGTTCAACCAAGGCGTCTCGTTCAACGACGCAACCCCTGCCCAACTCAAGTTCCTCAACTAAGACGCTTTACGGCGGCCGGCGCGTGGGAGAAGTCGTCGTGCGCATGGTGGGTGTCCCGGGCGTTCTTCGTTCCGAAGCCCGGCGACAACCAGTGGCGTTTCATCATCGACCTCGTGTCCTCAACACTTTTGCGCGGCAAGCGACTACGGATGGAGACATCATGGGCGTCCGACACTGACCGCGAAAGGGGACTACATGTTTTCGTTCGACCTTCAAGACGGCTTCTATGCCCTCGGCATCGCGCCCTCCGACCGCGACTACTTCACGGTCAACATCGCGGGACCTCTACCGGCTGTGCGGCCTTCCCATGGGCTGGTCGCTCATCCCTTACTACTTCCGACGTTCACGATGACGTTCGTCAAGCACCAATACGCTCTCCGACTACCCCCCGCTGCGCCCTGCAATGTCCCGCGGTGCGCTGCTGGCTGCGCCGCGGGCGGTGGAGGGGAGCGCGCATCTGCCATATGTCGACGATTTCTTGTTGTTTCGCCTCGTCGGAGCCGGAGGCGCTGGAGCTCCGCCAGCGGGTCGCCGGCTTGCTGGACAGCCTGGGCCTGCAAGGCAACTCCGCCAAAGGGCTATGGGAGCCGGTCCGGTACGGCCAGCACCTGGGGGTGGACATCGACACAGCCACGGGATATTTTTATGCCCCGGTGGACAAACTGCAGCGGCTCGCGCGCCAAGCCAAGCAATTGCTGCAGCGCGCGGCCCGCGACGCCCGTTGGCTACCCGTGCGGGAGCTGCAGTCGCTCGCTGGCGGGCTCAATACCTTTTCTTGGCAATCCCGGCCGCGCGCTTCTACCTGCGGGAGCTCCACGACGGTGGGCTCCAAGTGGGGCGGCCGAGTGCGCATGACACACCAGCTGCGGCGCGACCTGCAGTGGTGGACCGCCGTGCCGACTCAGGCCAACGGCCGCCCTATCCACCGCCCTGTGGAGACGGCCTACATGCACTGCGACAGCTCCGGCTACGGTTGGGGTGCGGTGCTGAATGGCAGGCTGGGCGGGGTTCTGGGGGGCAGCCGACGAGCGCCAGCACATCACCTGGAAAGAACTGAAGGCCGTCCGGCTGGCAGTGGAGTCTTTCCTGCCGCACCTCGCCGGTCGCCGCGTGTTGCTGCACGAGGACAACCAGGGCGGTGTGCATCGTCCTTGTTGGGCCTCACCTCCCGCTCTCCGGCGATGATGGCGGAACTACGCAAGCTATGGTACCTGCTGGACCGCAACGGCCGTACACATCAGAGCCCCGCGTACATCCGGTCCGCGCGAACGTCTATGCGGATCGACTGAGCCGACACTCGACAGCGACGACTGGCAATGGACCCGTCTTTGTTCGCAGAGCTGGAGGCATGTGGGGTGCGCACTCCGTCGATCGTTTCGCATCAGCCCTGAACGCGATGCCACCACGCTACAACGCTGCGTGGTTGGACCCCGGCTGCGAGGCGGTGGACTCCCTGCACCTGTCCGATGCGGAGTGGCGTCGCGAGAACAACTACGCAACCCACCCTTGGCCGCTTCTGCGGACCTGGTGCAGAAGCTGCGCCAGAGCGGCGCGGCGCTACTGTCGTGGCCCCTCGCTGGGAGGGCAAGGGTGTGGCACCAGGCACTTAACGAATGGCGGTGGCGGAGCGCGTTGGTCACATGCCTCACGCCGCGATCTTTTTCGGCCGGGGCGGGAGGTAAGGAATCTAAAACGAATGCGCGTGTTGTAAGGGTGAAGCCAACAATTATTCTTCTACACGTTGCATGTGCGATATACTCTCGCCCCTACGCCAATAACTAAGCAACCCCCCAAAAGGTACCGTCGGTCGGTGCGCAAGGGGGCACCGCCGGTAGGGCGACAATAATGGCGTCTTGAGGCAACCTGCGAGTGAAATCGCACAACTGCTCTGTCGTCAGGTAAAGCGGTAGTATCTCCGACTTAGTTAGCTCTTCCGAGTCGCCGTCGTCGTAAATCACCTTCATCACTAGCTCCCTATCCGCCGGGTCTGCGTCTTCGTATATCCCGTCTCCAACTGACGATCTTGATATTGGATGATACACACGGGTGGCTATCATAGGGCGGCGGTGGGCCTATGGCAGGTGTGACGATAGCATCAGGAGGGCAAACCCCGGGGGGGGGGGGGGGGGGGGGGAGGTAAAAAGGGGGGGGGGGGGGGGGGGGGGGGGGGGGGGGGGGGGGGGGGGGTACCCGGCCCGATAAAGCTCCCCCGCGCTCCCGAATGTCTCGATATGACAGCGCCCACATGAAGCTCGGCATTCATCGCCTGCGCTGCATGATTGCTGCCAGGCCACCATCAAACGACACCGAACGCCCCTCCCCGCCGCTGGGCAGTGCGGGGCTCGCTGATTCGTTTCGGAAAGACGGGAGCCGCGGAGAGGGAGGCGGGGGGGTGGCGGCGGCAACGGCGACCGCATCGATGCATAACCCGGCTCGCCCCGCGTTTTCGGTCTGACCGGGTCCGGACGGAGCAGAGGGCGTGACGGACGTACGGTGCCAGCAGGGGCGCCATCACCTTCGGCTGCGACATGCGCGGCGGTGTCCGGAGGCTTAGCGCACGCCTCCGTCGATCTATGATTGTCGTAGAATTGAGTGCTGCGCCCCGCTTCGCAGCAGACTGGTCGCCCTCCATATAATTGACGAAAAGTGACGAGAGGAGGATGACGTGTGGTGGTGCCTGAGTGAGCGTGAAGCCGGCGGCTCAAGGGCTGGCCCAGGGCCGGGGTGGTGCCGGGGCCAGGGCGGGCGGTGGGGCACTCGGGTCGCGGGCCGGCCGCCGGCGGGCCGCCGTAGCCGCCTGCGCCACCCGCGAGCAGCAGGCCGGCTGCCGAGGCGGTCCCAGTCAAAACCGGATGTAAATAATTTATTCCGCCCGCCAACTGCCCGCGCGCCTCGCCGCCCACTGCCGCGCGCCCGCTCATTGGCATTGCCGCGCGCGCGCTATCGCGGATTAGGCCAGAGCGTATCGAGATTGTCGGGCTTCAAGGGGCAGATGTAAAAAATAGTCCGCGTTGGATGCAGCGTCGCGAAGACGTGTGATATGCGCCTGATGCAGTATATTACGAGTATGTCACGGAATGGCAACAGACAAGTGTCATACTACTGGTAAGATTACAAGATTAATACATGGTATTACAATATAATTACGAGACAGGCTGGGAGCCTAGTGGATGACCTCCAAGACATAGCGGTCCTGCTCGTAGAGCTCGGCCTCCCTTGACTTGCAGATCCAAGCGAGGCGCGGAAGCGGTGCATGCGGTCGATCTCGCGAGTGGCACCCACAAACGTGTCTCATGCCGTCGACGAAGGCTTCCGAGAGAATATATGTGGCAGCATTGAGGCACGCGAGGTATGCTCCGACGCATTGCATGTGAAGATACTTCTCGGCCGCGGGGCGTCCTAAGCCAGTCCGGGCCCCGGAGAGGCATGGAGGTTTTTCTTCTTCTCTCATCGAACATGAACACCATCTTCACATATATGTATACACACTTGCTGCATGGTTGTACATCGAAATTTCTGGGCAAATGGTGATGAGCTGCACGGAGGGCCGGGCATAAATGTCACATAGAACATAGAACATGATGTGCAAGTCATGTTCTTTTCATACTACTGTGTGCCATATGAATAGAGAATATGAACAGAAAGGAGTAGCATGACGATACGCAACATGAATTGTTTTCTATTGCAATCTGCAAGTCATACACGTGCATGATGTTTGTTCAGATCCGTCCGATTTATTCTCATTTGCCGATCGCCATATGTTATCAGCTTTCCGTCAACTCTGGATTTTTGCTTGGCGCAGTGCCTGAGCAAGCCAGTCCAGGCTTCAACTTTGCCGGCGTAGTCAGTCTAAACGCCGGCAACGAGCATCCGGGCCGCCGCGTACGGATTCCCTCCCTTCCACCCATCTAGCCACTTTTTGCGCCCAATTGGGTCTTAACCAAGCCTGGCACCCTCTTGGCAGATGATTATGTTCACCATCATGAAATTGTGTATGCGCGCATTAAACCTTACCGCCATCCACTGCTCTGTATATGTGTAGGTCGCTACTCGTATCGTGATGTTTGTGCATCAGGATGAGTGCAATGATATATCACCTGCTGTGTATCCATGTACAGTATAATGGATCTTTTTACTGATGTTTTCTACTTTGTCTGCAAGCATCATCACCAACTGGGCAAATCGAGGCATGACGCCAGACTACTAGATCTACCCTGTAGCAGTAGCGCCAACGCTACGCAGTACCTGTACCTGGTGTATGTATCATCATTTTGCAGGTACTGATTTTTACTGATTTGTAAACCGTTAATTGTACTGATTTGTACAGCCGATTTTGTGTATGTATTTCAGGTATGTACTATCATCATCTTTGCATTGTACTGTATGTTATTTCTTAATATGTATTGCGTATAAAGTAGCACATACATGTGCGCGAAAAGCCCTATCAATGCATGAAAGGGTTGCATTTAGACATAGGGCTTCATACACTACATAACTACCGCATGAACGTACGTGGCACATAAATTCATTGCCACATGTACATTCAGTCTTGTGCTAGACAGGGTACACCGCATGAAACGCGTTACCGTTATTTTCCTCATTCTGTAGCGACTATTACTGCTACTTCATACAAAACGGCTTGTGGCGCGCAAGAATGAGCGCGCGCGTGGACTGCTGCAATCTATGTACATAAATTGCATGTGCTAGAAGGAACACAAATAAACACAAGCATGAGGATCACCGCAACATAAGGATTCCAACAGCTGCAATCACTACTACTGCAATCCATGTCGTTCATGCTGAGCATGATTGAATACAGGTATGTATTTCAAAGTTGAGTCTGGTTATGCCAAAAAGGTCGCGCAGAATCTTTCTAACACGAAAAGAGCCGAAATTGGCAGGAAAGTTAAGTGAAAGCGTGGAGGGAATACGGGAGTCAGGGGGCGCTGCGTGTAACGCAGCGAAACTGGAAGATGACATGCTCAGCTGTTATGGCTGCTTTGTGTCTACTAGTACAGGTACTGCACCAAAAAGCGCGCAACGGACAGGTTGCTATTATTCCCGTACCACTGAGCAGCACGGTAGCCGGAAAAAGCGGTTAGGGAATGGAGGAACGTCCATAAACCAGCTTGGAAACATTAAACGGTCAGTCTGGCTTTGTCAGTGATGAGCGAACGCAGAGAGAGGTGGATTGACGGAGAAAGGGTAGCGCCAGGTCATGAAGGGGGCACCGGGAAGGCCACCGCTGCGGAAGTCTTGTTGGACTAGGACGTGGCGGAGGGCGGGGCGCGATGTGACCGAAGAAGAACCACGCGCCAGGCGAAGGTAGGACGTTGGGGTCGATGTAGACCAGAACGACGTCGGAGGTAGTGCCCCAACCGCCTGGGTAGCGAATGTGGGACACTGTAGTTCCGATGGCGTTAGCGGCAGATGCTGCTCCTTTGCGAAGGATGTGTGAGCTCCAGTAAGTGGCCGGCACTACATTCCCGCACGGAACTTCGTAATTATGATTGTAATACCATGTAGCGGAAAACGGCCTTACCTTCAACACATTTTTGGCTTCCTGCCACCACCTGCCCTGCCACAGGACCCAGGAAAGCAGTTGCAGATGGCACAAACCCCACCGATCCAAGCCCTAAAGTTGCCCTAGGTGTGGGTCAATGGTGCTCGTGTAAGGTTGCATGCCTATTGGCTAGCCGTGTGGGTCAGGACAAGGTTGGCAGTAACCCGGGGCGGCCCTATCTTTCAACACTTTCGACATCTCCGATGAGGCCCGCCCTCTTTGCTGTGCTCGCCGCTCTAATCCGCCTTGGTACTGCCCCCCCCCCCCCCCCCCCACACCCATCCGGTTCTGAGTCCGCGAGTCCGTATGCTGGGCTGGGGGAGGCTTGATGAGTGGGTGATGAAGGCGGAACAAAGGGCGGGATCTCGGACCGGGGTGGGGGGGGGGGGGGGGGGGGGGGGGGGGGGTTGAACCCTACAAATTCCGTAGGCACCTACTTGCTCACCAGTTCAGCCACTCGTCGTCCTCATCTATGTAGGCATGGTTCAGTTCGTCCCTCGCCTTGTTCCCCATCCTCCTTTTCCTCCTCCTCTATCTCCTCCTCGCGTTCCTCACTGTCGTTGCTATCAACAACGCTCATTTCGTCACGCGCATCTTGGCGCTCGCGCGCACTTGAATCTTGCCCTGCGGCGATCTTAGCGTCCGCAACCTTGACGTGGGCACCTAGCACACTTAGGGCTCAGCTTCAACCACGGCTTCGGCTAACTCTGTCTTGCGGCACATGGCCGTTCGCCACCTCCTCTGCCTTGTTTACTTGCTGCTCCTTCTTTTCTTGTGCCTTCGTGCAATCTCCAAGGCAGCGCCAGCCCTCTGCAAAGTTGTTGGCGCCACCTTCTTGGGTAGCTTTGCTAGCAGCCGGCGGCGGCTTTGCTGATAGCCATGTGGGGTCAGTCGGTGGAGCTCATGCCTAAGAGGGGGTCATCTTCGTCGTCGTCGATGAGAATATCGCCGGCTTGCGTCCCAAGTGGTGTCGGTGTCACTCTTGCTGAGATGTTGGCGGCAGTGCAAGCGCGGCGGCGGCGGCGGCGGTGTTGTCCTCCCGCCATTCGCCTATCCTCCATCGGCGCCCTGCATTCGCGCAGACTGGTCGCCCCTCCATATAATTGACGAAGATGACGAGGATGGATGGCGGGGTAGTGGTGCCTGAGTGAGCGTGAAGTGAGGATAGGTTCGGTTGGTGTGTGTGGTCTACTGGTATGTGCCCCGCATGCGGCGACGTGTGATGGTACGAGCGAGTACGGTGCTATCCGCGGTGCTCGACCGACCGAACCTTCGCCATTTGGCTATTATCATTTGGCAAGCCCATCCAAACGTTATCCGGTGAGATTTGGGGCACTTTGGGTAACGTGCATCGCGTTCCATAATTGCTACTAGTAGCATGTGCCACACCCATAGTACATTGCACCCACATCGCGCCTCGCGCGGCAACCCGTAATCGTGTGGCAATTTCGCCACACTGTACCTAAACGTGTCACAAGCTCGTGGCGACACAACGGCCAACCGCCTCAAACCGCGGATGAATTGCTGCAAAGTTCCCGCGGATACTTTACCATGCATCGTAGCACTCGGAGCGTCTGTGACTAGCCCCCCCCCCCCCCCCCCCCCCCCCGCCCATGGGAGCCGCCGGCGCCGTGTAGTGGTGCGCCATGGGGCGTCGCAACTCCAAGCGCCGTACACCGGAGGGCAAGGGGGGTTGTACGCCTGCCACGGGGACTTAAGAAGCGGCGACCAAGAGAATCCGTTGATGCACGTGTGGCGCCCCTGTCTCGAAGACTCAATTCTACGACAATCACAGATGGACGGAGGCGTGCGCCAAGCCTCCCACTTCCGCGCATGTCGCAGCCGGTGGTGATGGCGCCCCTACCTGCTGCATCGTACGTCCGTCACGCCTCTGCTCCGTCCGGACACGGTCAGACCGAAACGCGGGGCGAGCCGGGTGATGCATCGATGTTGTCGCCGCCGCCACCCCCCCCCCCCCCCCCCCCGCCTCCCTCTCCGCCACTACCGTCTCCCCGAAACGAATCAGCGAGCCCCGCACTACCCATCGGCGGGGAGAGGCGTTCGGTGTCGTTTGATGGTGGCTTGGCAGCAAGCATGGCAGCACAGGAGATGAATGTCGAGCTTCGCGGTGGGGCGCTGTCATAACCAAGACGTTCGAGACGCGGAGGAGCTTTATCGGCCAGGTAGCCCCCCCCCCCCCCCCTCCCTCTTTCCCACCCACCCATGTTGCCCTCCCTGACCTCGCGTTACTACTACACCGGCCATAGGCCCACTACCGCCGCCATGTGATAGCCACCCGTGTGTATCACCCAACGTACATGTCGACAGTTGGAGATGGGATACCGAGGACGCAGACCCGGCGGGTAGGGAGCTGGTGATGAAGGTGATTTACGACGACGGCAACTCGGAAAAGCTAACTAAGTCGGAGATACAACCGTCATACATGACGACATAGCAGCTGAGCGATTTCACTCGCATGGCCCGTAAAAACCTGTAGCGCGGTGCCCGTACCACTCAGATATGTGCTAAAGTACTAATACGCATACCCTAGCTACATTTTCTGGTGTACAGCAGTGATAGCATCACTGGTGTCAACATGGGGTCACTTGATGTTATGGGGGTCGAGCCCCATTTCATATGCGCGCTTCCATGCTGGCTTAGGCTCCAGTGTGCCAAGTCGTTGACAGTACTTATCCAGCGCCTTTGCGCACGCCGCCCAGTTGGCGGGGCCGCCTTGATGCACGATACGGCGGCTGAGGTGCCGGTACTGAAGTCATACCTCGCAACAACGTCTCCTTCGCCGTGGCTGTCGATGCGGTTGTCGTCAGGTTTTAAGGGGTCGCCTTCCACAACCCCCGCGACAATGCCTTAGGCGTCGCTATCGGCGTCGAGAAGTTCGCGTAGCTCCTGGCAGGTGCACATATGCGAGCAAGGATCTAAACGAATGCGCGTGTTGTAAGGATGAAGCACAACAATTAATCTTCTACACGTTGCATGTGCGATATACTCTCGCCCCTACGCCAATAACTAAGCAACCCCCCAAGGTACCGTCGGTCGGTGCGCAAGGGGGGCACCGCCGGTAGGGCGACAATAATGGCGTCTTGAGGCAACCTGCGAGTGAAATCGCACAAATGCTCTGTCGTCAGGTAAAGCGGTAGTATCTCCGACTTAGTTAGCTCTTCCGAGTATTCGTCGTCGTAAATCACCTTCATCACTAGCTCCCTATCCGCCGGGTCTGCGTCTTCGTTATCCCGTCTCCAACTGACGATCTTGATATTGGATGATACACACGGGTGGCTATCATAGGGCGGCGGTGGGCCTATGGCAGGTGTGACGATACATCAAGGAGGGCAAACCCCGGGGGGGGGGGGGGGGGGGGCTACCCGGCCGATAAAGCTCCCCCGCGTCCCGAACGTCTCGATTATGACAGCGCCCACATGAAGCTCGGCATTCATCGCCAGCGCTGCCATGCTTGCTGTCAGGCCACCATCAAACGACACCGAACGCCCCTCCCCGCCGCTGGGTAATGCGGGGCTCGCTGATTCGTTTCGGAAAGACGGGAGCCGCGGAGAGGGAGGCGGGGGGGTGGCGGCGGCAACGGCGACGGCATCGATGCATAACCCGGCTCGCCCCGCGTTTCGGTCTGACCGGGTCCGGACGGAGCAGAGGCGTGACGGACGAACGGTGAAGCGGGGGCGCCATCACCACCGGCTGCAACATGCGCGGCGGTGTCCGGAGGCTTAGCGCACGCCTCCGTCGATCTATGATTGTCGTAGAATTGAGCTTCGAGACAGAGGCGCCACACGCGCGCGCTGCAGCGGATTCGCTTGGTGGTTGTTTCCCAAGGCAAGTCCCCGTGGCAAGCGTACAACCCTCCTTCCCCTCAGGAATACGGCGCTTGGAGTTGCGACGTCCCATGGCACACCACTACTCGGCGCCGGCGGCACCCAGGGGCGGAAGGGGTTGGTAGGATCTAGTCAGTGGCGTTCACGCTATGCGCATGGTATTAAAGTGTCCAGCAATTCAGCCGGCGGTTTGATGCCGTTGGCCGTTGCGGCGTCGCCACGGAGCTTGTGATGAGACATTAAAGTAAAGTGTGGCGAAAGTGCCACACGATTACGGGTTGCCGCACGAGGCGCGATGTGGGTACAATGTACTGTGGGGATGGCACATGCTACTGGTAGCCTTGATACTGGTAGCAATTACGGAATGCGGGCAGCCGGGCACTTCATTGCGACTAGCGAGCCTAGCAGAAAAGTGGCTATTACACGGTAGATACGGCGATTACAAGCCCATTCCGTGGGAAAATCGCGAGTACGGGCCATTACAGTGTAATTACGAGACAAGCGGGGAGGCTAGTGGCAGGTACCACTGTGAGAATGAGATGTGACATACGGGTGACGAAGCACTACTACTAGCGACTATTATTTATCCGTGAAGGATGCTGCGGGTGGCGGCACGCACGTCCATCCAGTTACGTTCGAGTACATCCGGCGTTATTGCCGGCGGGCGATAAATCCTTTTTGTAATCATTGTGGTAGTCGTACTAGCGCGGTGACGTGTTACATGGCACTGACGTATAAGGTACGAGGTTGTCCGTGTTTCAATTACATGAGGGTTTTCACAAAAGCGCACTACAAACAGAACTAACATCAACTATGAAAGGTTGCCAGCAAAAGAGAGGACA